>PVKS010024302.1:0-31239 GCA_004027875.1 Aplodontia rufa
AAAAAAAAAAAAAAGAAGAAGAAGAATTACAGTAAAGAATGAGGGCCCTGGGGCTGGAGTAGTGGCTCAGAAGTTACAGTGCTTGCCCGCATGCACAAGTACAGGGGTTCAAACCCCAGCACCCACATGTGCAACTAAGTGTCAGAGCAACAAAAGCCATGTGAAAAACTCAATAAAAATTGATTCTCCCTCTCTCACTAACTGTCCTTCTCTCTTTAAAAAAAAAATAATGAGGGCCCTTTTTTCTGATGGTATAATGAACTGATAACTGAAAAAAACTCCACATAAAATATCTGGAGAGCTGGGGGTGAGGTTCAGCAGTAGAGGGCTTGGCTAGCATGCACAAGGCCATGAGTGGCCCCAGCATCACAATAAACAAATAAATCAATGCAAATCCAAAACAGCAAGAAAATAGGTATAATAGACTGTTTAATGATCACAAATACCTCCTGACACAATATGCACACCCTTTTGCAATGTGGCTTTATTATTGATGCTTTAGTTACAAAATAAGAGCTTGAATCTTACTTGAAGAATTTCAAGTAAGTTGCACATAGTAGCAGATAGAAGTTTATTAGAAGAGATAGAAAAAGGGGGAAAGGAACACTATTAAAGGATAAGAGGACAGAGGGGGTCTCCCAGAGAGGAATGGCATGCCCCTCCTGCCCTGTAGTTTTTTTGGGCATCCCTGGAAAGTGTCCATAAAATCCCACCCAGGTCCACCTTTTGATTTTTGACTAACACTAGAATCGCATCAGACTTTTTGTCTCCCTGTGCATGGTCTTACCCCATGGAGGGGAAATTTTACTATTATGATGACATGCTATAGAAACAAAGGCAACTCTGGGTCACCTTGTCCTAAGGTAACTGATTCTAATTGAAACTTGTTCTTATAGTTTTTGTGGTTGTGGGGTTTTTGCTTCTAGGGTTTTGCTTCTAATTATTTTATATCCCTGAGTCCTAGAATCTGGTGTGTATAAAGGTCACAAAAGTCTCCCCTTCAGGGTAACTTATGTTGTCCTTATCAGCAGAGAGAAGTTTTTGGACCTGCATTTCTTCTGCAGATAACAGGTTGTTTGCTGAGGAATGTAGCTCATCCTATTGACTTAAGCCAGGACAGGCCAGAGTGGCCTCAGGTAAATCACTTTTGAAAGCATGTGCTGTGCCAGCACAGTAGACTCAGTCTATAGAATTATCCTCTTAACCTCCTTTCTGTCTAGTATCTTGCACTTTCAAGAGAGGGAATCTATTCTCTTACCCTTTATCTACTTTTGGTGCTGAGGATTGAACCCAGGGACTTGTGTATGCCAGACAAGCACCTACCACTGAATCACATACCTAACCTCCACCTCCCTGCCTTTAACCTGCTTTTAGAATCCTTCTAGAACTTGCCTTTGCTTTTTGACACCAACTAGTATGGTGCAGTATGGTTTAATTCTGATGCTAAATATCTCGAGTTAGTGTCAGAATCCACAGGTTGAAGAACACAGTCTCTAACAAGACTGATCCCACTTTAGATGCCAGCCAGAAGTGGAGTGCCCCAGTGATCTATACTTCTGATCTACTAGCTACAAATTTGAGTGCGGGGTGGTTCAGGATGCCTCTCAGATCCAGGAATTCATCAGTATGTCTCATAGAACTCAAGAAAGTACTATACTTACAGTAGCACTTTTGTTGTAAAGTACATAAACCAGGACCAGTCAAATGAAGAGAACTCCAAAGGTGAGGATTAGAAGGATTCTAAATGCAAAGTTTGTATGCTTTCTCTCTTGTCCCCATACACTTTTTAAAAAAATTTTTTTTGGTACTGGGAATAGAACCTAGGGGCATTCTACTGCTGAGCTACATCCTCAGTCCTATTTATTTATTTATTACTAGGGATTAAATATAGAGGTGTTTAACCATTGAGCCAGATCTCCAGACTTTTTTGTTTTTTATTTTGAGACAAGGTCTTGATAAGTTGCTGAGGCTGACTTTGAACTTGAGCTCCTCCTGCCTCAGCATCCTGAGCCTCTGGGATTACAGGTATGTACCACCATGCCCAGCTCTTCTTATTTCTTTTTTAATTTAATTTAATTTTATTTTATTGGTGCCAGGTATTGAACCCCTAGAGGTGCTTCACCACTGAGCCATATCCCCAATCCATTTTTTAACTTTTTATTTTCAGTCATATCATTACTATCTGCTGAGGCTGGCTTTGAACTTGCAATTCTTTTACCTCAGCCTCCCAAGCTGATGGGATTACAAGCTTTTTATTTTTTATTTGGAGACAGGGTCTCACTAAGTTGTTGCAGTGGACCTAGAGCTTGTGATTTTCCTATCTCAGTCTTCCAAGTTGCTGAGATTACAGGCATGTACCACAATGCCTGGCAATGTTAGTCACATTCTTGATTATTCAATAGCTTATAACCAAAAGAATGTGGTGAATGAGATTCCTGAAGTTAGTCATTAAAACAATTAAAACACCTTACAGTTTTCTACTTCATGTTATTAGGACAAAAAGCACAACTCATAAAAGAAAAATAATTAAAGCAGCGGATATAGCTCAGTGGTAGAGTGCTTGCCTAGTATATGCAAGGCCCTAAGTTCTATCTCTAGCACTGCAAAAAATAAGAACAGAAAGCCGGGTACAGTGATGCACATCAGCAATTCCAGCTGCTTGGGAGGCTGAGAGAGGAGAATCACATATATGAGGCCAACCTGGGCAACTTAGCAAGATCCTATCTCAAAGTTAAACTAAGAAAGACTGAGAATATAGTTCAGTGGCAAAGCACCCCCAGCTTCCCTCCCTTGTACTGCAAAAATAAAAATAAATAAATAAATAAGATAAAATAGTTATACACTGAGGGAGACCATTAACAAAGCATATATCTGATAAAGATCTTTGTATTTTTAAATAACTCATAACAATAAAAAGAAGACAACAGTATGATAAAGATAGAAAATTTGAGCTGACAGTTCATAAAAGAAGCTGTATGAATGGCCAACAAAGACATTGAGATATGCTACTGTCATTAGTCATTGGAAAAAAGTAAGTTAAAATCCCAGTGAGAATCCTGGCATGGTGGCTCAGGCCTGTAATAGAAATAAAAGGGTGATAGAAATATTCTATATCTTAATTATGATGATGGTTACATGACTAGTTATGTTGACCAAAGCTCATAGAATTATGCACTTTAGATTAGTGAATCTTACTTATGTAAATTATACCTCAGTAAAACTGTGAAAAAAAAAAGTGGCATGCTATGATATGATCCTAGCAAACACAAAAGCACACATACAAATTTTTTTTTATTTGTACCAGGGATCTTTTGAACCCAGGGGCACCTAATCATTGAGCCACATCCCCAATCTTTTATATTTTTTATTTTGAAATAGGGCCTTACTAAGTTGCTGAGACTGGCCTCGAACTTGTCGTCCTCCTTCCTCAGCCACCCAAGCCATCGGGATTACAAGCGTGTGCCACCATGCCCCACCGCAATACAATAAATATTTAAACAGAGACAAATTAATTCCAGCCCAGTAGCACACATCTGTAATCCCAGCTACTCAGGAGTTTGAGGCAAGAGGATCACAAGTCTGAGGCCAGCATCAGCAACTTAGTGAGACTCTCTCTCAAAATTTAAAATAAAAAGGGCTGGGGATGTAGCTCAGTGATAGAGTGCATTTGGGTTCAACCCACAACACTGTAAAAAATAAAGCATAAGTACTGAAAAATCCAAACAAACTAGGAGCTGGAGGATACAACCTAGTGGTAGCGTATTTACCTAGCATGTGCAAGTAAATTCCAAGTGCCAGAAAACAAACAAACAAACAAACAAAAACAGGTAACTTTGAAAACAGCACCTATTCCTGAATACATATATATGTGCCATGTGCTCAAAGAAAAAAAATCACAAATTGGGCACAGTGTTCACACCTGTAATCTCAGTGACTTGGGAGGCCGAGGCAGAAGAATCTCAAATTTGAGGCTAGCCTTAGCAACTTAGTGAGACCCTATCCCAAAATAAAAAGGTCTGGAGAAATACTCAGTGGCAGAGAGTCCCTGGGTTCAACTCCCTAATACCAAAAAGAAAAAAAAATCAGAAATAAAATTTGTTTTTTTAAATAGAGAGGGAGAGAGAATCAGTTTTATTTATTTTCTCATCTGGCCTTTTTTCTTGGACACTTATTGTATATGTGATGCTGATGTTCAAACTCAGGTTCTTGCACATGCCAGCAAGCACTTACTGCTGAGCCATCGCTCCAGCCCCCAGAAATAGAATTTCTAGAAAAATTTCAATGAATTTTAAGAACCGTGGACAGATTTAATAGCTGTTGAAAACAACAAAGAGAGTGTTAAGGAATTGGATAACTGATTTAGGGAGAATGCATAGAACATAGAGAACCAAAGGAAGAAAATAGAACAAGAAAGACCTTAAATGACCAACCTTCTTAAACTTAAAAAAAATTATTTGGGTGGCAGGAGCCATGGCTCAACTGTAGAGAGCTTGCCTGGCATGCACAAGGACCCAGATTCAAACCCCAGCACCACATGCACAACTAAGTGGAGGAAAAACAAAAACCAGATGAAAAAATAAAATTGATTTTCTCTTTCTCTCTCTCTCTTTAAAAAAGAAAAGAAAATTTTTGGCACCACTCTCCCAACTTGACACTTCACTCATTGACAGAGATTATGTAAGAGGAGGCTTGGTGGGGAAACTAGCAGTTTGTTAGTATAATCAGTTTTGAATTGGTATTGTCTTTTGAACCCTTGACTTTGTGCATGCCATTCCCTCTGCCTGAAATATAATATGTTTTTGATGTCATTTGTCATTTTTAAAAAATCATTGTTTAAAAAAAGTATTCAAATGATATAACTGGAAATTCCATTTTGTTGTTAAGAGATATTTCATTTTGTTCTAAGACTTTCTTACTAATGATGGTTCGGTAACTCCTGAGGTTTACTTAATGCCTGAAAATGATCACCTTTAAGAAATCAAGGAGGGGCTGGAGCGGTAGCTCGGCAGTTTTGGCACTTGCCTGGCAAGCAAAAGGACCAGGGTTCAAACCCCAGCTCCACGTACACAACTGAGTGTTTGAGCAACTAGGGCCATGTGAAAAAGTAAATAAAGTTGTTTCTCTCTTTCTCTGTCTCTCTCACTGTCCCTCTCTCTTTAAAAAAAAAAAAAAGAAAGAAAAAGAAATCAAGGAGTCTGTTTTATTTGTTCTTTTTGGATTGTTGTGTTTCCCATGGAGGGTTCCTGATAACTGAGTTTTCTAAGCAACCTTGTGGGCTAACGCTTCAATGTCTTCCCTTAAAGCCGAGACATGATGCTTTATCTGTTCAAGGGGGAAAAGAAAGAGGTAGAACTGAGAAGACTTCCAAAGAAGAAATACTTAAAATAGATTTTAAATAGGCTTTGACAGATGGACAAGGGAGTAAACAGTATTTAAAATGGATGAAACAGGGGCTGGAGAGGCTGCTCAGCAGTAGAGCACTTGTCTGGCATGCACTAGGCCTGGGGTTCAAACCGTGCACCATATACAAGTGTTGGAAAAACAAAAACCATATGAAAAAATAAATTAAACTTGACTCTCTTTCTCTCTCTCTCTTAAAAAAAATGGAGGAAAAAGCATAAATAAACATAGAAAAAGATAAAGAAGGATGGATGGCATGTAGTGGGATGGGTTGTCATAAGGTAGGCAAGAAAAGAAAATACTTGGAAAAA
This sequence comes from Aplodontia rufa, assembly GCA_004027875.1. Taxonomy (NCBI): domain Eukaryota; kingdom Metazoa; phylum Chordata; class Mammalia; order Rodentia; family Aplodontiidae; genus Aplodontia; species Aplodontia rufa. The sequence continues at coordinate 5,712 of PVKS010024302.1, forward strand.
TATGGCATCTGCACTAAATATGTATAGACGATTTTTGGTTGTCATTATTCCCTAGACAACAAGAACTACTAATATAGCATGTGTATTGTACAAGTTACTATAATTAATCTAGAAATTATTTAAAATATGCGGGAGGATGTGTGTAGGTTTATGCATATTTGGATTTTGTTATCCACAAGGGTCCTGGAAGCAATTTCTCATGGATACCAAGGGATGTCTATACTATATAATACATAGATAGTGTTCAGTTCAGTACATTTTGACAGTTGTATTCACTCAGGTAAACACCACCTAAAACAACATAAAGAATATTTACGTCATCTTCAGAGAGTTTACTTGTGTTCTCTTCAGTCAATGCTATGCCTACCAGAGGCAGCTACTCTTCTGATTTCTGTCACTATAACGTAGTATTTTTGTTTTTGTTTTGTGGTACTGGGGATTGAACCCAGGGGCATTCTTCCACTGAGCCACATCCCCAGCCCTTTCTATTTTTTATTTTGAGAGACTCTAAGTTGCCAAGACTGGCCTGGAACTTGTGATCCTCCCACCTCAGCCTTTCGAGTCACTGTGATTATAGGTGTATGTCACTACACCTGATTATAATTTAGGTTTGGCATGCTAGGCTCTTTTAAGATACAAGTAATTCCCCAGCACCAAATAAATAAGTAAATAAATAAATAAACAAACAAAAACTGGGCTGGGGTGTAGCTTGGTGGTAGAATGCTTCCCTAGCAAGGCCCTGGGTTCAATTCCCACCACTGTGAAAGAAAAACAGAAAAACAACAACAAAAACAACCAGGTAACCAAACTAACAGACAAATGCAAACAAGTGTATACTTGAGTGACGCAGAGCTACACGAAGCTCTGGGTTCCATTCCCAGCACAAGGAGTGAGAGGAAAGCACCACATGAATCAGCATGAATGAGCCAACCTGAACAATATAATGGCTTAGATGTGGTTTATTCCTCCAGATTTCATATGTTGGAAGCTTGGTCCCCAGCATGGTGATGGTAAGAGAGGTGAAACCTTCAAGAGATGGGGCCTAGTGGGAAGTGTTTTAGATCTTGGGAACACTGCCCTCAGAAAATACTAGTGGAGTTTTTACGGGACTCTGAGTTAGTACTCAAAGAGAACTTCCCTCCAACAAGGCTTCCTTCCTCACCATGTGATTTGTCCCTCTTGCATGTATTCCTTCCACTGTGATAACATGTACCATGAGGTAATGTAGTGTGGGGGTCCTAACCAGTGTCAACCCCTGTTTCAACACTGAGCCGCCAGAATCCTGAGCTAAATAAGCCACTTTCCCTTCTTTCTTGTGTGTGTGTGGGGGGGGGAGGGGATGGGGTTTCTGGAGAGTGAGCCTAGGACACACTACCATCTGAGTTACATCTTTTCAAATTTTAAAAAATTGAAAATTTTTAGATTTTATTTTGAACCAGTCTAGGTGGTGCACACCTGTAATCCCAGCAGCCCAGGAGGCTGAGGCTGGAGGATTGCAAGTTCAAAGCCAGTCTCAGCAACTTAACAAGGTCCTAAGGAACTTATTGAGACCCTGTCTCAAAAAAGAAAAAATAAAAATGGCTGGGGATGTAGCTCAGTGGTTAAGCACCCGTAGGTTCAATCCCTGGTACCACAATAATAATAACAATCATAATAATAGTAATAATAATAATTTTATTTTGAGACAGTGTCTCACTAAGTTGTGGACTTCAAACTTCCTGCCTCAGTCTCCTTAGTTGCTGGGATTATGGATGTGTGACCCTGAATCTGGCTTCTTTTCTTTATAAATACCTAACCTTAGATGTTTCATTAGAGTAAAAGAAAATGAGCCAATACATGACTCCCTTGCTAGACTGTTTAATTCCAAGTGAATGGCTTCATTTATTTCCAGAGTAGAATGGCTAAAGTCATGCTTTTGAAGACAAACTAGTGTGTGAGTGAGCTTTCCATGACTTGGACAAAATACCTGAGAAAAATAACTCGGAGAATTTATTTTGGCTCACAGTTTAAAAGCTTTTAGTCCATGGTGGGTGGGTACCCCTTCTTAGGGTCTGAGGGAGAGGCAGAATATCATTGCAAAGCCTTGTGGCAAAGGAAAGCTGTTGACCTTATGGCATTCAGGAAGCAAAGAGAGAAGGAGGAAGCCAGAGACAGGATATAGTTCCCTAGGGAACTCCCCCAAAAAGGACCAGCTGTCTTCAACAAGGTCTCACTTCCTACAATATCCACGGTCTCCTAATATTGCCATCAAATTATTAATCCACTGATGATGTCATAGCCCTCAAGATCCAATCACTTCCCCAGAGTCCTACCTCTGAACAATGTTGCTTTGGGGACCAAGCCTTCAACACATGAACCTTTAGGGGACATTCCAGATCCAAACCATAACACCTAGGTATCTTCTGAGGAGATAGAGGTGAAATGATAAAACCTGTAGGTGGAGAAGTCACAAACCCCAAAGGACAAGTATTGAATGGACTGTCTTTTTGTATATATAGAAATCCAGAAATTTGGCTGAGTTTAGGAAATATGACTGTTGTCAAAAGGGCTAAAGTCTTTGATAAATGAGGGAATGGGAGAAACAGCAGCAAGAAGCAGTGATGGCATGGTGGGGGAGGTGGTTAGTATTGACTTTCTACTCTTTCAAGGTAGTACTGTAAGTCTTCCCACAGAGCTGGGCACATGGAGCTGGGCTCAGTGGAAAGAGCTTGGAATCCCAGCAGGAACCTGAAGAAGGAGAATCACAAGTTCAATATAAAAATAAAAAGGATTGGGGGATGTGGTAGAGTGCCCCTGGGTTCAATACCCAGTACTGAAAAAAAAAAAAAGTGAAAAGGAATACCACAGGCTGAAGATCCAGAGTGATAAAGAGTCTCTGTCCTAATCGTTAATGGGGAGGGCAGATGTTAGAACAAATGTGTAGCATTCTGTGGAAGTTGTCAGAGTGCCCGCACAGAGGCCACTGCAACCCTACAAAAAGGCACTTCTCCAAGGACATCTGCCCAGCAACTGTCTGTTTAACTTTGGTCTGATGCCACTCTTGTTATGAATCACTGTGGCCAGGGATTATTGTTTCAAAGCCTGATGCAAGTCTTCAGTTTTCGCCCTTAAAAACTTCCCCTTGCCTCAATCTCCTTGCATACAGGATGGCATGTATTCCACTCTGATGCTCTGCTATGGCCATTGTCAGGCTGTTCCCAAATAAATAAATACCAGAATTTTTGGGAGAATCTGTCTCTTTTTTTTAATTAAAAATTTTTTAAAAAATTTTTTGCATTTTGGTTGACAGCTCTGTACAGGGAAAGAAAGAGTGCTATGGAAGCACTACAGGAAGAAACTTATCAAAAATTTGAGGGAGGAGGCAGTCAGAGATTTCCTGGAGGCAGTGATATTCATGTTGTGCCCTGAGGGATAAGTAGGAAAGTGTGAGCAAAGAGTGTTCCATTGTTCTAATTTTATTTCTGTAAGGAGACTGTACTGTCTTTTTATTTGTTTAGTCATAAAGAAAAGAGATTTATTTTGGCTCATGATTCTAGAGTGCAATGTCCGGGTCCTCCATTTGGTGATGACCTTCTTTCTGGCAGAGTCTTGAGGCTGCACAGGGCATCATATGACAAGAGACAGGGAAAGAGCTGGTTATGGTGAAGCATTCCTATAGTCCAGCAATTTGGGAAGCTGAGGCTGGAGGACAGAAAGTTTGAGGGCAGCCTGGGCAATTTAGTGAGACACTGTCTCTCAAAAAAAATTAAAGACTGGGGATGTAGCCTAGCATGCAAAAGGTCTTGGGTTCGATTCCCAGTACTGCAAAAGAAAAAGGAAAAATGAGAGAGGGAGAAACAGGAAATGCACATGTGTATGTATGTTAAGAGCATACTGTCATGGCTGGAGCAGTGGGTTGGTAGTTGGAGCCCTTGCCTGGCATGTACACGGACCTGGGTTCCAACCCTAGCACCACATACACAACTAAGTGTTGGAGAAACAAAAACTAGATGAAAAAAATAAACAAAAATTAATTGTTTTTTTCTCTCTGTTTTCCTCCTCTTATCTTAAAAAAAAAAAAAGAGCATACTGTCGAGGGCTGGGGGTATATAACTCAATGGTAGAGTGGGTGCTTGGCATGCATGATACCCTGGGTTTAATCCCAAGTGCCAGAAAAACAAACAGCCCCCAACCAAAAATACTATGTCCTAGTTACTATAGGTTTATAATAGATCTTGTTCAGACAAGTTATCATATCTTATTCTTCTTTAAATTGATTTAGCTCTTCTTCACTTTTTATTCTTATTTATTTATATCTACTTTAGAATCTGCTTGTCAAATTTCATGAAAATCTGTGCAGGATTTTGGTTGGGCCAGCATAGAACTTAAATGTTTCTTCTTAAACTCTTTGTATATATCCCTTAAGTATCAATATTTTTTATTTTTTAAAGAGAGAGAGAGAGAATCACCTTTATTTAGTTTTTCATGTGGCTTTTGTTGCTCCGATACTTCATTGTGTATGTGGTGCTTGGATTTGAACCTACATCCTCACGCTTGCCAGGCAAGCTCTGTAACCACTGAGCTACCCAAGTATCAACTTTAGGTTTTACCTTCCTCAAAGTGATCTTACCTGACTTCCTAGATAAGGTTAAATTTCCTTTCTATATATTGCCACAGCACCCTACACTTCTCTTTAATCAATATAAATTGTGATTTTTTGTTTAGTTTGTCTTCTGAGTGGAGAGTTCATAGGGATCACTTCTTTCCAGTTCACCACAATATTCCCCAGCGTATCTTGGTCTATTCAAACATGAAACCTACAAAAGTAAAAGAACTTTCTTTGGGGGGTCTTAGTAATGGCAATTCAGGAGACAGCTTCGGATAATTCTTTAAAAAAAAAAATGAAAGGGAGAGGAAGAAAGAATCAATTTTATTTTGGTTTTTCATTGCTCCAATGCCTAGTTGTATATGTGGTGCTGGAGTTTGAACCTGGGTCCTCCTTCATGCCAGGCAAACACTCTACTGCTGAGCCACTGCTCTAGCCCCAGTTTTAGGTAATTCTGAAGCAGTGTTCCAATGAAGGTGAGTGGGAAGTTATGCAGGCAAGCACTGCTATTTATTATAAAGCAGTAAACATTCCTTTGTAGGAAACTCCTGTTGAGATGTTGAGAGAGAGCAGGAGCTAGTGACAAAAGATAAAGCGTATATAAACAGAATGAAAATGTCTGACAACCTCTTGATACACATCACTGGGTAATGACCTGGCTATCCCTGATGCCTGCAACCAGGGGCACCCTTTATATTTTTTATTTTGTGATAGCCTGCAGTCAAGGGCTAACATGACCAAAGTTTATATTCTAGAAAACAACATGAGACATGCATAAGCCCTGCTTAATGGCCTCACAACACTTATTGTGGAAAAACTCAATGTTTCATCATTTCAAAGTCATGTTTCATCATAATTTTCCTTCTATTTTCATACACATAGTCTAAAACAATTATTTTTTAATACTATTTATTTATTTTTGGTACTGAAGGTTAAACCCAGAGACACTTTACCACTGAGCCACATCCCCAACCCATTTTACTTTTAATTATGAGTCAGGGTCTCATTAAGTTACATAGAGCCTCGATGATTTGCTGAGGCTAACTTTGGACTTTCAATCCTCCTGCCTCAGCCTCCTGAGTTGCTGGGATTACAGGTGTGCATCACTGCACCTGGCTATATTATTTATTTTTATTATTATTAAAGTGTGTGGTACTGGGTATTGAACCCAGGGGTACTCTAAAGCTGAGCTACATCCTCAGCCCTTTTTATTTTTTTTTATAAGACAGGGTCTCCCTAAGTTGCCCAGGCTGACCTTGAATGATATCCTGCCTCAGCCTCTGGAGTTGTTAGATTTACAGGTTTGCTCCAGCATGCCTGGCTCTGTGAATTCCTTTTCCTCACTATAATTTCTATTTTTCTCTCATGTAGTTCTCTCTCTTGGAGGTCTCTGTCTTCCTACTCAGATCAATACTGATTTCTTTCTAGACTGGCTGCACAGCTGTCATTCTGGATTACAGTTTCCTGTACCTCATGAGACTCTTTCTTTGTGAACTCTCTTATTTTGCTGGATTGCATCCTCTACCACCATCCTTAGAAAGTTTGCAAAGAATTAAACATTCTGGCCAGGTAAATGGTGGCACACACCTGTGATCCTGGCGGCACGGCTCAGGAGGCTGAGGCAGGAGGATCACAAATTCAAAGCCAGCCTCAGCAATTTGGAGAGGCCCTAAGCAACTTAGTGAGACACTGTCTCAAAAAAAAAAAAAAATTAAAAAAGGGGGCTGGGGTGTTAGCTCAGCTGTTGGAGTGCTTGCCTGGCATGCGCAAGGACCTGGGTTTGAACCCTAGCACTACATACACAACTAAATGTTGGAGAAAAAAATGGCCAGATGAAATAAATAAAATTGATTCTTTCTCTTTTTGAAAAAACAAAATAAAAAAAGGGCTGGGGATGTGGCTCAGTGGCTAAGCACCGGTAGGTTCAGTCCCCAGTACCAAAAAAAAAAAAAAAGAAAGAAAGGTTAAATATTCTGAAACTGTGCGTCCTGTCTAAATATGTCTAAGTTAAAATCATGTTGTTGAGAATTCATTACTGTTCTAATTCCCAATCCTCTGTACATGATCTTTTTTCACCTTTGTCTAAACACTTTCACAATTGTCTCTTTTTTCTAGTTGTTCAGAAACTTCAAGATGATGTCTTGGTGTTGATGGTTTTCTCGTTTATTATATTGGGAATAAAATGTGTTCTTTTAAGGTAATGACTTGGGGGCTGGAGAAGTAGCTCAGTGGTAGAATGCTTGCCTAGCATACATGAGGTCCTGGGTTCAATCTCCAGCACTGAAAAAAAAAAGAAACTGTAGACTGGGCTTTCATTTCCAGAAAATAGTCCTGTGCTAGTTTCTTGATAATTTTGTTCCCATTGCTCTCTTCTTTTGGTAATTTTTTTCTTATGGTGCTGTGGATCGAACCCATGGTTCTTTACCTCTAAGCTACATCTTCAGTTACACACACACACACACACACACACACACACACACGTTTTTTGGGGTGGAGGCAGGTACTGGGGATTGAAACCAGGGACACATTACTGATGCGGGGTTTTTGAGATGAGGCTGCTCTGCTCCCGCTGGTGAATGGAGTCTGGGCCGCTACAGATTCCAGCAGCCAAAACATCCCACTTCTAGTGTTTGCAGCCATTCCCAGTTGAAACTGGGAATTTGGGCTGGCTGCAGGTGTCTGCAGCCGAAAGTGTTAGCAGCTCTCCAGCTAAAAGCTGGGTGTTGCAGCTCTTGGTGTGGTGGAAATTCACACCAGGAGTTCGGCGCCAATCTCCTGGGTTCTTGTCTCATGAATTTGAAGAATAAAATCCATGGACAACCCTGGAAGGAGGAGTAAAAGGAATAGTACTTATTTAGGAAGAAGAGCAGAGACTCCGTAAAGCGGAGGGGCACCTGGAAGCAGGACACCGTCTAATGGAGGTTAGGCCAGAGGTTATATAGATTTGGGGTACGAGCATAATTAACATTCATGCAAAGCAGGCATTGAGAAATGCATCAACTCCATTGGTCAAAATCTATGTAAAACAGGCATTGAAACTGGTCAAGAGCACCATTGGTTAAAACAAAAGGTGGCAAAAACTTCCTATCTCTTAAGTCAAAAACTTCCCATCTCTTAGTCAGGGACTAGGGTGAGCCTCAAGGTCTTTTTGCATTTGAAGGCCCTGGGCATGCCCTGTCAGTCACTCTCTGCTTCTGCCTGCTAGCTCTTGGTGGAGGCCCTCTGTCCTAACTACCTAGCCATTTCCCTGTCTCTCCTAATCTGTCTCATTACCATTGAGCTTCATCCCCAGTCCATTTTATTTTTTCTATTTTGAGACAGGGGCTTACTAAATTGTTGAGGCTGGCCTCAAATGATACTCTAGCCTCAGCCTCCCCAGATACTGGGATTATAGGTGTGCACCACCACACCTGGCTTGGGAACTCTTTTAGATATTGAACCTCCTGGAATGGTGCTTTTTCTTTTGTAGGTTTTTTTTTTTTTTTTACTTCATCCTCATTTTTAATTTCTTTTTTCTTTTCTTTTTTAAAGAGAGAGGAACAGTGAGAGAGAGAAAGAATCAATTTTAGTTTCTTCTGTGGCTTTCGTTGCTCTGACACTTCCTTGTTTCCTAAAGGATTGAAGTCTTATTCTATGATGTTAAATCTTATCTCTCTGAGTATATTAATTTACTTTTTGAAAATTTCTTCTACTGCCTGTATTAGCTCTGTCTTCTGAAAGTTCTTTTTCCTCCTCCAGTTTATTTGTTTTGGTCTGTCTTCACGGTTGGAAGCCACTGTTGGAAGCTTTCCTCAAAGGCCTGATGATCCTTGTATGTTTGTTCAGATTTTTAACTGAATCCCTGCGAGTCTGATTGGAAGCTCTGAGTGAGTGGGCAGGTCTCATCAGTTTGTGGGTTTATATTTAGATTGATGAGATCCTTACCCAGCTTTTGTATGTGGGTGGGTGTGTGGTTCCCCAAATGTCAGCATGTGTAGGTATTTTCTATATGGCAATTTCGTTTTTTTCTGGAGAAAGTCTGTGATCTCCTGCCTGGGAAGTATAAACCTGGTTCTGGCACTAGCCTACAGCAAGGGAAGAATGAAGGAGTCTCCCAGTTCAGTATGTAGACTTGGGCTGAATCAATACCGCTGTCCCCTTCCTGCAGGGTGCTCCTGAAGAGCCTCAGATAGTGGGCTGTAGGAGTGGGGGAGGGGTGGCTCCCTGCCGGGTGGGGGTGTTGTAGGCTTAACTACTCAGTCCTCAGACACCCCTCACTGTTTTGAGTGCCCATTTCTTATAATCGGCTTCAGTTGATGAGGCTTTCTGGGATGCAGGGTCTGCTTTCTTATGGGTATTCTCTAACAAAAATCAGCTTTCCTCTGCTCTGCTGATTTAGTTACCATTCCTTCACCTGTTTTGTTTTCATATTTTGTAAGTTTTGGGGTACTGATGTTTTATGGAAGATAGGTTCATGTTTTTCTTATTTTGATTGTGCTTGGGGAAAATTTCAAAAGAAAAGTCTGGTTAAATTCAGATAAGATGTAATGCTTTACAAGTTAATACTATTTTTAGAGTTATAACGGGAAGGGGAAGGGAGGGATAAGGGAGGGTAATTGGGGGGGCACTCCTGGGGACAGTTGCAATGACCAGAATATATACACATCTTATACACATTTTATGTTGTTTTGTTAAAATCTTGCAAGGTTGCTCAAAAATAAAAAAATTAACATAAAAAAAAAAAGTCTGGGAAGGTCAGTGCTCATCCAGGCAATCCTGAAAATTGTGAAGGCAACATCCTAGCATTTGTCTTGATCATTACCATTCATGCTTATTGAAAAACAACAACAACAAAACCACCAATTTGTCCAGAAAGCAGTTCTGTCAGCCTGTACTCTGCACAGTGGCACTGCCAAGCAGTGCTGTGCCTGGGCGTACTGGAGCCTGAGGCAAAATTATAGAATTAGTAATACTGATCAGATTTTTAAATGTTTGATATTTTATTGTTTTTGCACCAATTATGATTTTTAAAAAATGTTTTCATTAAAATATAGTGAAGAGAGAGTGACAAGGGCTGGAGTGGTGGCTTTGCCGTTACGGCGCTTGCCTGGCATGTGCAAGGTTGCAGGTTCAAACCCCAGCACCAGGTATACAATGAAGTCTTGGAGCAATGAAAGTCACGCGAAAAACTAAATAAAAAATTGTTTCTTTCTTTCTCTCTCACTATCCTTCTCTCTTAAAAAGAGAGAGAGAAAGAGGGACGGACAGTGAGAGAAAAAGAGAATCAATTTTATTTATTTTTCACGTGGCTTTCATTGCTCTGACCCTTCGTTGTGTACATGGTGCTGGAGTTTAAACTTGAGTCCTCACACATGCCAGACAAGTGCCTAAGCCACTGTTCCAGCCCCCAAAATATAGTTTATCTTAATTGCTGAGTCTTTTGGCACATCTTATACTTTACCCCAGTTGAGTGACTTACTTGCATCACCTAATCCTGGACCTGGAAGGTATCACTTGCTTCGTTAATTAAACGTGCCCACCCCACAAGCTACTATAAATAAACATACCATCCAAGTTTGCAGCCTGATTGCTGTGCAAACTTTCAGGTTCAGGACAAATTCCATGATCAACCTGATCAACCTTCTAATCAGTATGTCTTCCTTTTTTTTTTTTGATACTGGTTATTGAACCCAGGAATGCTGTCACTGAGCTACATCTCCAGTCCTTTTTATTTTGAGACAGGGTCTCATTAAGTTGCTGAGGCTGGCTTTGAATTTGCAATCCTTCAGCCTTCATGAGCTATTGCACCCACCTCAGTTTGTCTTCATAATACTGATTTGGGGTTTTTGAGATGAGGACGGATTCTCTGCTCCAGCTGGTGAACGAAGAGGGCCTGGCTACAGAATTCCGTAGCTGAAGTAGCCCGTTTTCAGTGTTTGCAGCTCTTCTCAGTTAGAACTGAGAATTTGGGCTTGTTGCAGGTCTCTCAGGTCTCTGCAGCCCAAAAATGTTAGCAGCTACCCAGCTAAGAGCTGGGATTTCCTGTGGCGCGTTGCAGCTCTTGGTGTGGAAACATACCCCGGGAATTCGGTGCCTATCTTCTGGGTCCTTGTCTCACGAATTTGAAGAACAAAATCCACGGACAACCATGGAAGGAGGAGTAAAAGGAATAGGATTTATTTAGGAAGAAGAGCAGAGACTCCACAAGGCGGAGGGGCACCTGGGAGCAGGACACCATCTAATGGAGGTTAGGCCAGAGGTTATATTGATTTGGGGTACGAGCATAATTAACATTCATGCAAAGCAGGCATTGAGAAATGCATCAACTCCATTGGTTAAAATCTATGTAAAACAGGCATTGAAACTGGTCAGGAACACCATTGGTTAAAACAAAAGGTGGCAAATACTTCCTAGTACCCACCTGTGACCACCCCCATCTCTTATTTGGGACAAAGGTGAGCCTCAAGGTCTTTTTGCATTTGAAGGCCCTGAGCATGCCCTGTCAATCACTCTCTGCCTCTGCCAGCTAGCTCTTGGATAGGGGCCCTCTGTCCTGACTACCTAGCCATTTCACTGTCTCTCCCAATCTGTCTCAATACCTCCTACATAGCTATTCCTGAATTTTCTGTTTGTGGACACAGTGGATCTCTCCTAAGAAATAAAGAATTGGGATCTAGGTGCAATGGTGTATGCCTGTAATCCCAGCGACTCGGAAATCTGAGGCAGGAGGGTTACAGGTTTGAAGTCAGTCTCAGCAACTTAGTGAGACTCTGTTTCAAAATGAAAAATAAAAAGGTTTAGGGACATAGCTCTGGAGTTCAATCCCCAGCAACCCCTCCTCCCACCAAAAAGGAAAGAAAGAAAAAATTCAGTCCAAGTGAGTTACTACCCGTGTAATTGAGGTGCCAGATCTTTATTCCTACATGAACAAAGACTAGTGTAGCACTGTTGGTTCTGCAGTTTCTCTTACTAAGACAATGTGACAGGAACGGAATCAGAAGCATTTCCTCTAAATTTTTCTAGTGTTGATTTTTTTGCTAAAATATCTTGAGAGAAAGTAAAATAAATAAAATTTCCTTATGTGTTTCTGTAAGCACTACTATTACACATGCACAGTGTCAGAAAGGAATCCCTCCTTGCCAATGACAGGATTATTCTTGGCTTAGTGCAGGATGGAGGAGGAAGTTGTTTTGGCTGCTAGGGGGCACTATGATGCAATGAAAGTGAATTTTTAAAATTTTGTTCAGTTTTTTTTTAAACTAGCTATGATGGTTCAGGGGTGTATTTTAGGCCTCTGTCCGTTGCCACAGTGGAGAACAGTCAGGTGGGGGCACTATCAGTCCTTATTTGTACATAGGAAATCTTAACTCTTCTGGGATGTTCTAAGTAAAGGAGATACTATGTCTGAGTAAAGACGCACCTTATTTGTATATCTTTTTTTTTTTTTTTAGAGAGAGGGACACTGAGAGACAGAGAGAGAGAGAAGCAATTTTTATTTAGTTTTTCACATGACTTTAATTCCTCTGACACTTTGTTGTGTACATGGTGCTGGGGTTTGAGCTCAAGCACGCAAGGCAAGCGTCAAAACCACCCAGCTATTGCTCCAGCCACTGTATATCATATTCTTAAGGAAGAGCTAGTGTAGTGTTCCTTTAAATCTCAAACTGCATTGTGGACCAGAGTTGATTCTTAAACTTCTGTTATCTTTCAGTGTCCAGATAATCAAAGAATTTCTTTTTTCTTTTTGTCAATGCTGGAGATTGAACCTAGGGCCTCACGCATGCCAGGCAAGAGATCTGCCACTAAGCCACACCCCCAACCCCCATAGGCATAGTTATTGAGAATAAATATTTAGAAACTTTTATAGAAATTTGACAGAATAATTTCTTGTTGAATAATAACTTGTATTTAAATGTCTTTGTTTTTGTTTTTCCAGCTTTTTTTTTTTTTTAAGGAGAGAGAGGGACAGTGAGAGAGAGAAACAACTTTATTTAGTTTTTCACATGGGCTTCATTGCTTCAACACTTAGTTGTGTACATGGTGCTGGGGTTTGAACCCAAGTCTTCATGCTTGTCAGGCAAGCGCCGAAACCCCTGAGCCACCGCTCCAGCCCCTTTCCAGCTATTTTTATTGTGCTTTACTAAAATATTAGTTGATGATGAATTGGAAAGAAAAAATTGGGCCTTTATCATAGATAATTTGAAAAATCTGGATATGGAGAGCATTCTTGGGATTTAAAAGAGAATAGGTGGGTCACTGTCGCATACGCCTATAATCCCAGCAATTTGGGAGGCTGAGACAGGAGGATCACAAGTTTAAGGCCAGCCTCAGCAACTTATTGAGGCCCTAAGCAACTCAGCAACACTCTGTCTCAAATAAATAAATAAATAAATAAGGCAGGAGGATGCTGTGGGTGTAGTTCAGTGTTAAAGCACCCCTGAGTTAAATCCACAGTAATGTAGTAATATATATATATATAAAGTTGAAGCCTACATGATGTTGAATTTGGCAATGAATTCTTGTGTGTATGACTCTGAAAGCACAAATGAAAGCAAAACAAAGAAGACACAAACTTTAAAACACTTTATTCACCAAAGAACACAATCGACGGTGAAAAGACAAACTTACGGAATGCGATAATATTTGAAAATCAATCTTTTAAGGGGTTAATATTCAGAATTTAAAGAATGACTACCAATCCAGCAATTTCACTAATGGGAACAAGTCAAAGGAAATAAAAAACAGTGTGTCAAAAGATATGTACACTGTCATATTCATTGTAGCATTATTTATAGTATTGCAATATGTAATCAGCTTATGTATCCATCAATGAATGAATGAAGAAATGTGGTACATATACACAATAGAGTATTATTCAATCAGAAAGAAAGAAAAAAGAAAATCCTATCATTTGTTACAATAGGCATGACCTGGGCTGGAGCGGTGGCTCAGCGGTTTCGGCGCTTGCTTGGCAAGCGCGAGGACCCGGGTTCAAACCCCAGCACCATGTACACAACTGAGTGTTGGAGCAACTAGGGCCATGTGAAAAACTAAATAAAGTTGTTTCTCTCTTTCTCTCTCTCTCTCTCACTGTCCATCTCTCTTTAAAAAAAAAACAAAAAACAATAGGCATGACCTGGAAGACATTTGTGTTACGTGAAAAAGATAAATACTGTATGATTTTGCTGTTATACTTTGGCAGGGACTGAGGATATGTTAGTCAAAGATACAAAATTTCAGTTAGGAGAAACAAGTTCAAATAATCTATTATACAAAGTGGTACATTAAAAAGATGTATTCTATTGAAATTTTCTTAGAGTAGGTTTTAAATGCTGTTACCACCAAAAATGATGAGTTTATAAAGTAACCACTGAGGCACATCCTCAGCCCTTTTTATTTTTTATTTTGAGCCAGGGTCTCACTAAGTTGCTGAGTCTGACTTTGAACTTGCCATCCTCCTGCCTCAGCCTCCTGAGCTGCTGGGATTATAGTTGAGTACCACCATGCCCAATTTATACTTCTATAACTCTGTAATAAAAAAAAAATCAGGTAGGCCTAGTGGTGCATTCCTGTAGCCCTAGCTATTTTAGGAGGCTGAAGCAAAAGAATCCCTTGAGCCCAGGAGTTTGAGACCAGCCTGTGCAAAAAAAGTCATGGGTTGGTGATATAATTCAGTGGTAGAGTGCTTGCTCACAAGCACAAAGCCCTCAGGCACCACAGAAAGCAGCAAAACCAATTTTAAAAACCCTATGCTATCATCTAACATTCCTATTTCTGGGTATGCATCCTAAAGAACTGAAAGCAGCCACTCAGAGATTTTTGCACAGCCATGTTCATAGCAGCTTTATTCACAATAGCCAAGAGTAGAAGCAACCCAAATGTCCATTCATGGATAAATGAATAAAGAAAATGTGGTATAGCGGGTGGGAGTGTAGCTTAGGGTAGAGTCCATGCTTTAGCTTTAGCTCTGGGTTCAATTCTCATCACTGGAAACCCAAAAATAAATAAAAATGAACAAATAAAAATAAAGTACCAAATATATGAGGAAAATCCATCTCCAAAATTTTGTATATTATAGTTGCTATGTGCCCTGGGAAATGATACTATTTCAATACAATGGAAATAATGCCAAAAATGAATTCTATGAATACATTGGGAACTTTTTTTGGGAGGGTACAGTGGCTTGAACCCACTGAATTACATCTCCAGCCCTTTTTATTTATCTTGAAATGAGGTCTCACTAAGTTGCCCAGGCTGGTCTTGAACTTACAATACTCCTGTCTCGGCCTCCTAAATTGATGGGATTACAGGTATGTGCCACCAGGTCCAGTGTTGTTTTTTTCTTTTTTTTTGAGATAGGGTCTTGGTATGTTCCCAGCACTGAGCAAGGACTCCTGGGCTCAGTTGATCCTTTAGTCTCAACTTCCCAAGTGGCTGGAGAGTACAAGCATGTACCACTGCTTAGACTGGGAACTTTTAAGCACCATTTTCTGTTTTGGAAACAACATAATAAGATAGATAAAGAAGAAGTTATGAGGGGCTGGAATGTACCTCACAGGCTCATGTGATGAAGGCTTGATCCCCAAAGCAGCAGTGTTCAAAGGCTGGGCTTTCATGAAGGCTCTGTCCTCATCAATGGATTAGTCTATTGATCAGTTCATAGCTGAGGAGACTACTGGGACATGGTGGAAACTTATGGTGGGATCTCGTTGAAGGGAAGAGTCCCTGGGAGCATGCTTTCTGGGACTGTCATCCCCAGCCTCTCTCCCTGTCTCTGCTTCCTGGCCACGGGGAGGGGAGCAGTTTTACACCACTAAGCCTTTGCACCATGATGTAGTACTGCCTGATCCAGGTCCAGAAACAGTGGAGCCAGCCGACAATGGATTGACACTTCTGAAACCACGAGAAAAAACAAGACTTTCTTCCTTTAAGTTGTTCTTTTCAATTATTTTGTCAGTGACAAAAATCTGATTAACAGAGGGAATGACAGATTGAATTAAGTGCTATTCCTCTGTGCTCTCATAGCAGCCTCTGCACATATGGGTTCTTTATTTCATATTTATACTATTTCCTTATATCTCCCCACCAACGATTCATTCATTCATTCATCAAACTATTCATTCCCCCATTAAAAAAATAGGTTATCGGGGCTGTGGATTTAGCTCAGTGGCAGAGCGCTTGCCTAGCATGTGCAAGGTCCCGAGTTTGGTCCTCAGCCCTGAAAAAAAGAAAAAAGATAAAAAAATAGGTTATCATATGTTAGGCACTTTGGCCAGCACTAAGAATACAGTGTCATGGTCACACATGGAGCTTCATTGAACTTGTATTCTGATGAGGTGGGTGTACAAACAGTTCAATTAAATGAATGTAGGAGGTTGTAGCCATTAGCATGGGGAAGTAATCACTGACTAAAAGAGCCTGAAAAAATGATTTTGAAATGCATAAGGATAAGGATAACTATGAATTAGTGAGGTGAACTAAGCATCTTGTGACTTGCAAACTATGGGTAGCGTGTCATATTTTATTAGTTATATATATATTGTATATATAGTATATATATATTTTTTTTTAAAAAGAAAGAGAGGACAGTGAGAGAGAGAGAGAAAGAGAGAAGCAATTTTTATTTAGTTTTCCCTGTGACTTTCATTCCTCAGACACTTCATTGTGTATGTGGTGCTGGGGTTTGAACTTGCATACTCGCACATGCCAGGCAAGCGCTGTATCTGCTGAGCCACCCCTCTAGCCCCAGCTATGTATTTTTAAGCTCCCAAATTTAGTGGCTTAAGAATAAACGTCTCAATATATCACAGTTTCTGTGGGTCAGGGATTTGGAAGTGGCTTGATTGAGTGATTATTCCTCAGGGTCTCTCGTGTGATGGCCATCAAAATACTGACTAGGGCTGAAGTCACCTGGAGGCTTGATAAGGCTTCATAGGATTTGCTTCCAAGATGGCTCATTCACATGGCTGATGGCAGGAGATCTCAGGTCTTCACTACATGGGTCTCCCCATAGAAGCTTCCTTAAGAGTGAGGGATCCAAGAGAGCAAAGAGGCCACAATGCCTTTTATGACCCAATCTTAGAAGTCATGCATATCACTTCTACCACATTCTATCCATTAATGGTTAGTCATTAAGGCTACTCCATACTGAAGTGGACAATTAGGCTTCAACTTT
The DNA here is from genome assembly GCA_004027875.1 of Aplodontia rufa. Classification (NCBI taxonomy): domain Eukaryota; kingdom Metazoa; phylum Chordata; class Mammalia; order Rodentia; family Aplodontiidae; genus Aplodontia; species Aplodontia rufa. Next base: position 22,451 of record PVKS010024302.1, read on the forward strand.
TTTGAAAGAACAGTAATCAAAGAGTTTGTAAACTTACTTTAAAGCCAACACATATGTACAAGTAAATGACCAGAAAAGATCAGCATGGTTAGAATTAGAGTGGAAGAAAGAGGCTGATGGATGAAGACTGGTAGGTGACAATACTGAGAAAATAGCAGGCTTCAGAATACTTATTGCCCTACTCATTTTATTGATTTTGTTTCTATTTAAGGGCAATAGAGAGCCATTACAGAACTGATTAATTGGTTGGTTCAGGGATTGAATCCAGGAGTACTTAACCATTGAGCCACATCTCCAGGCCCCCCCCCTTTTTTTTTTAATTTTGAGATGAGGTCTCACTAAGTTGATGAGGCTGGCCTTGAACTCAGGATCCTCCTGCCTCAGTCTCCCAAATTGCTGAGGATTATGGGGTTTGCCTCTGCTGGGTTTGCAGCATTTATCTTTGCCTCGTTTCTTGTTATGACTGAACACTATTCCGTAGCATAGCTCTACCATGTTTTATCTATCTGTAGAGGAGGAAAAGCTTTACCTCTGCCCCTTTAGGTTTAGTGGCTAGGGGACCTGAAATCAAAGTGATAAGATTAACAGGAGAAAAAGCATTTTAATAATTTCTTTTTTTTTTTCTGGTACTGGGGATTCAACCCAGGAGACCTCATAATCACTAGGCAAGTGCTCTACCACTGAGCCACAAACCCAGTCACAAATTAACCAGTTAGTTTAGTGGTGGTGGGGATTGACCCCAGGGGCACTCTACCACTGAGCTACATCCTCAGACCTTTTTATTTTACATTTTGAGACTGTGTCTCATTAAATTGCCAAGGCTGGCTTTGAACTTTTGATCCTACTGCCTAAGCCTTGTGAGTTGCTGTGATTATTGTTGAGCACCATCTCACCTGGAATAGAATTGTCTAGCTTGAATAATTTCAGTGGGTTCAGAGGTTTAGGGATTGCCCCTAGTTGTTTAGTACCTGCCCTAGGGGTGATTAGGGCAGGGGAATAGGGGTCTGGGGTCTAAGAGCCCCATAAAAGAGGTGGGCTGTGAATCAGTTATTTGCATATAAAAGATATTCTCCCAGGCAAGTTCTTCACTATCTCTAGGAACTGGCTAATCCTGGGTTCTTTAAGAAGGGCAGTCAGCAAGTCCTCAAATATTAAAGCTTTAGAAATACAGGTCTAATACAATTAACCTGGTGATTAACTATGTTGAACATCTTTTCATGTGCTTATTGTGAATTTATGTATTTTCTTTGTAGGAGTGTCTAGATCCTTTACCCGTTTATGGGGTTACCTCATTATTTGTGAGGGTTTTTTTTTTTTTTTTTGCTTGTTTATTTGATTTTTGTTTTTCTTTTTCTGGAAATTGAATCCAGTAAAGTCTCTCATTTTAGACAAGTGCTTGTAGAGCTTCTTCCCTAGCTCTTTTAATTTTGAGACAGGGGCTTGCTAATTGCCCAGGCTGCTCTCAAACTTGTGATATAGCTGGGATTACAGGCACATGCTTGTTGCATTTTACTATTGTGTTGAATTTTATTATTGAGCTGCAATAATTCTTTATTCTAGTCCCTTTCAGTTACATGATTTGCAAAATTTTCTCCTCTTCTGTCGGTTGTCTTTTTGCTTTCTTGTTAGTGTCCTTTGAAGCATCAAAGGGAGAATTTAATAGGAAAGTGATCTAGGCAGATTTACATTTTAGAGAGAATACTCTAAAATGTATGTTTATAGTAGAGATAATTACGTGTGGGTAAGCAAGACTGAAGAAGAGAAACCAGTTAGTAGACAGTTGTGATGTAAGAAAGAGATAATGATGGCCCAGAATAGAGCAGTAGCATAGTTACAGAGAAACAGGGTTTAATAGGAGCTAGAATTTCTGGGACTTGAAAACAGATTGGCTATTGAGAAATACAGGGTTGTAATAAAGAAAGATAAATCATAAATGAAGTCCAGGTAACTTTGGCTTGGACAACTTCAAGATACATTGTAACTATAAAGAAACACTGAAAATAGGATTTTCTTATGTAGTTGCTACTGTATTTATTTTGGCAGTGGTATAGGTTGAGCCCAGGGTTCCAAATGTACTAGGCAAGCACTCTACCAGGGAGATTCATTGCAGCCCTATAGTTGATTCTTTTTTTCCTCTCTCTTTATTTTTTGGGGGAAGCAGGGGTTAAATCCAGGAGCACTTAAACACTGAGCACATCACCAGCCTTTTTTTTCTTTTTCTTTTGCGACAAGTTGCTTCCAGCCCGGCCTCCCTAAATTGCTGAGGCTGCCTTTGAAGTCATGATCCTCTTGCCTCAGCCTCCTGACCTGCTGGGATTATAGGAATGTAATACTGTGCTGAGCCCTATAGTTAATTCTTTAGACAAAATTTAATTATATCAATTTCTATCTGTGCTAACAAGTGGGGAGGGGGACATATTGGAAATTGAACCCAAGGGTTGTCTACCACCAAGCTACATCCTCAGCCTTTTTAATTTATTTTTTATTAGTAGACAGGGTTTTGTTAAGTTGCTGAGTCTGGCCTTGAACTTGTGATCCTCCTGCCTCAGCCTCCCTAGTATAGGCATGTGCCACCACTCCCAGCTAAATATATAAATTTATGACTTCTTGAATCAAAAATAATATAATCCAGATGGAATACAAACATGTTTAATCATTTTTGATTTAAAGAAAAACAGAAAATGAAGTTTAGATGCAAGAAGTTCTTGCCATAGAAGAGGTTGTACTGCATTGAAAGTGTTATCATATACAATTTATGATTGATTTTAGGCAGATATGATTTATTTATTTATTTTTGGGGTGTTAAGATCAAATCAGGGCTTTGTGAATGCTAGGCAACAGCTCTACCACTGAGCAGCATCCTCAGTCCAGGCGAATGTGATTTAGATACCAGAGCGAGTGTTTTTTTCAGCAGTATGTGTCACATTTCAGAAATATTAAACAAAAAGTATGAAAAAGGATTAATTTATTTAGATCTGAAGTCTTATACGACTTGAATGGAAAAAGAAGTTTGCAAAAGCTTTTGAACTGGCATGGTAGCTCACACCTGTGATCCCAGTGACTCCTGAAGCAGGAGGATCCCAAATTCCCTTCAGCAATTTAGGGAGACCCTGGCTCAAAATTTTAAAAAAATTAGAAGGACTGGGGATGTAACTCAGTGGTAAAGTGCCCTTCAGTGGTTCAATCACCAGTAGCACAAAAGAAAAACTAAGAGTGAGAATAGAATTATGGAGGACCTAGGTTCAAATCCTAGTGCCACATACGCAACTAAGTGTCAAAGAAGCAAAGTCAAGATGAAATAAGAAAGTCAATTATCTCATTTTTTTCTCTCTCTCCCTCTCTGTCTAAAAAAAAAAAAAAAAAGGATTGGCATTTGAATCAGTGGCCTGAAGATGAAGATCTGATCTGGCAGGCACAGTCCAATGGGCTGAGGGCCTGGATAGAACTCTAAGGCAGAGGAAAGGCAAATTTACTCTTTTGGAGCTGGGACTTCTGTCTCCTACTCTTGGACAGCAGAATTTCACGTTCTTTGACCTTGAGACTCTGGTACTTGCATCAGAGATCATCCAGGATCACAGGCATTTGACTTCAAACTAAGAGTTACACCACTGGTTTTCCTGATTCTGATTTTTTTTTTAGACTTGAACTGGGCCACACCACAGTCTCATTGTTCCCCAACATGCAGTTGGCCTGTTGTAGGTCTTCTCAACCTCCATAATCTTGTGAGCCATTTCCTCTAGAACTTCCCTCAAATATCTTTATCTATAATTCCTGTTGGTTCTGTTTCTCTGGAGAACCTTGACTGATACAAAAAGAGATTTTAACAGTGTAAAATATTTTTTGACAGGTAAAGCAAAATGCCAATTATTGGGATGTGGAGATTAACGGTGATGGTGGGGGGGAGGTACTGGGGATTGAATCCAGCGCCTCACACATGGTAGGCAAATGCTATACCACTAGCAGTGATCTCAGAGCATTTTCATGGGAGTATGAAGATGGGATTTAGAGTGCAATGAGTTCAAGATTTAATCATAAGAAGAAAAACCAGGTGTGGTGTTGCACTTATGTAATCCTAGCCACTTGAGAGGCTGAGGCAAAAGGATCACAAGTCTGAGGCCAGCTTGAGAAACTTGGACTCTGTCTCAAAATAAAAAGGAGTGGGGTAGGGCTGGAGTGGTGGGTGGCTCAGCGGTTTCGGCGCTTCCCTGGCAAGCACGAGGACCCGGGTTCAAACCCCAGCACCACATACACAACTGAGTGTTGGAGCAACTGAGGCCATGTGAAAAACTCAATAAAGTTGTTCCTCTCTGTCTCTCACTGTCCCTCTCTCTTTATTTAAAAAAAAAAAAAAAGGAGTGGGGTATATCTTCAATAAAAAGGAATGTAGTAGAATGCTCCTGGGTTCAATCCTCAGCACCTCATGGGGTGCTGTGGACGTAATCATCTCTGCCCCCCCCCCAGATGCCAGTTGCCTTCGATGAATCTTTAACGAATTTTGTGGCCCATATCTGTTTTCGGAAGTGCAGATGCTTTCCTTCTTAAGCTGATTAAATCAAGCTAATTGGAAACACCTTGCTTTAACACAATGCATATTCTCATGAGAGCCGAGGGGTTAGTGTTACCTTGCCACCACTCTCCCCAGCCTCACCTACATCCAAATTGTTTCCTCATTTCATACAGAAGTCTGAGCATTTAGCTATAGCTGTCTATGGCAGTGGAGTGGGGGTGGGAGGGGAGGTGGAGGAAAGAAAGAGGAAAGGAAAAAGAAAAAAATAAGTGAATAAAAGAATAGAAATAAATATTATGTTTGATTGATATCAATGCGAACAGAATGAGTTCATTTTTTTGACATAATACATAATTATAGAAATAATTATAAATATGCGTGTATATGTGCATTAATATACATACACGTAATTCTTAACTCTTAATTATGAGGACCTAGGAATAGTGATACTCCAATAACTCAGATCCTGGTTCCTCAATTCTGTTCTATCCTTTTTTTTTTTTTTTTTTTTTAACCAGGGATTGAGTTCAGGGGCACTCTACCACTGAGTTATATGCTCAGTCCTTTTTATTTATTTTTTATTTATTTTGAGACAAGGTCTTACTAAATTGCTAAGGTTGTCTTTGAACTTGCAATCCTCCTGCCTCAGCCTCCTGAGTAGCTGGGATTACAGGCATGCACCACCATACCCAACTCAATTCTATTCTTTAATAGATGGAACCAGGGGCTTTTTGGTGAAGTGATTGATTGTAGGGCTAGGACAAGATGACCCTGAATATCTCATGGTACCAGGAAATAAAGACATGCTTAAAAAAATATAAGCATACTGAAAACACTCAGGAACTATTAAGCTGAAGGAGGTATTAATACAAATTGAGAAACAAAATAAATAATGATAGTATTGGATTATAGCACATAGGATAAAACAAATATCCATTAATCCATAGTGACATGAAAATAATTAAATGAATGAAGGTGAGAAAGAGACTCACTGAAAATTCCAATTAATAGTTGTAGAATGAATGAGGAAAACACACAATATCCATTAGGCAAGCCCAATAGTAATAATTGTTACAGGTAAGATTCAGTGGTAGATCAGTGGTGGTGGGAGAGAACAAGGAGACTAAACAAATTAATAGCAAAAATAAAAAGTCATGTTTATATATGAGAATTATAGTCTTGGGAGGGAATAGAGTTCTGTTATATTTCCTTGCTCAAGTTTCTTACCAGATGCACTGATCATAGATAGGATTTATATCATAGTAGATGGAACTCCATTCTGCTCTGAACTAAAGGTGAATTCACGGGGGTGGGGGCCAGACTGGGGATTGAACCCAGAAGTACTTTACCACCAAGCTTCATCCCCAGTCCTTTTTATTTTTATTTTTATTTTTTTTAAAGAGAGAGGGACAGTGAGAGAGACAGAGAAAGAGAGAAACAACTTTATTGAGTTTTTCACATGGTCTTAGTTGCTCCAACACTCAGCTGTGTATGTGGTGCTGGGGTTTGAACCTGGGTCCTCGTGCTTGCCAGGCAAGCGCCGAAACCGCTGAGCCACCGCTCCAGCCCCTTTTTATTTTTTATCTTAATACAGGGTCTCATTAAGTTGTATAGGGCCTTGCTAAGTTGCTGAAGATACCCTCCAACTTGCGATCCTCCTGCCTTAGCCTCACAAGCTACTAGGATTACAGAATGTGCCACTGCATCTGGCTAAAGGTGATTCTTTCGAGTCATAACCTGCTTACCAGTATCTGTCTTCGACTCGTGTTCTACCTTCAATAAGGCATGAAAGTGAAAACCTTGCTGTTACTATGAAAAAGTGTCTTCAGATTTAGACTCCCCTCCAGGTCAACTGAAGCCCAAAGACTGTCTGGAGGCCTGTGTCAGTGTTGGTGAAGGAGAAGCACCTGCATGTCTCCTGCAATGAGCAAGGGACTATTTCCTTGTTGGTTTCAAAGGTTTTTTGCCTTAGTGCATTTCAGAAAGCACAGAGCGTGTTCTATATGTGTGATAGCAGCTTCCTCAAGTTTTGCTCTTATTCAGAAATGGAAAATCAAATATACCTTGTAAGTAATTCAGACTAAAGTACATCCAGATAACACAGCTTTTTAGAAAATTTGTTCTTCCCCTTCTCCAAGTTTGCTGTTTTTCAGATCTTTCTTCTCTTTGAAAGCATTCTTCTGAAATGCCCTGAAAGGATCTTTTAGATTGCTTTGTTTGAAAAAAAGAAACTGAGTGTATGGATAGGTGTGCTATTTTATACTATTCAAGATTATTGTTATTAGTGACAAAGCGATTCTCTTAAGAATATTGAAGGATTTTTAAGTAAAAAAATATTGGTGGTGGAAAGTTTAAGAAGAAATAACATATTTGCATAGTATCAAAGTACCTCCTTCAAGATATTTTATTAATATAAATGAAACAGTAGTAACTTTACTACTTGGTAGATACCAGCTTAACCCTGTGATCAACATTAATATCACAGTAATAAGACATTGACTTCTGATATCATCTGTTGAGAAAACAGTGCCGCTTCTGTGGTATTTTTGCCAAAAATTCATGATTTAAATCTAATTATGAGAAAATATCAGAGGAAGCAAATTGAGAGACATTTTGCAAACTACTTCAGATGTTCCTGAACTCAGACTGGGTAACGTCTGGATAAACTCATCCATGATGATTAATTTTGGGTGTAATTTGACTGGATTAAGAAATGCCTAGATAATTAGTAAAACATTACCTCTGGGTGTGCTTGTTAGCGTATCTCCAGAGAAGACTTGCGTGTGGGTCAGAGAATGAGCCAGGTAGACCCTCAGTGTGGGTGGGCAGCATCCAGTTGGTCAGGGCTCAGATGGAACTGGAAAGGGAAAGAAAGGGAAAAGTTTGTCTGGTACTTTCTTCTGAAGTTGATATGTTTTCTGCTGTGGTCCTTAGATATCTGGCTCAGGTTGCTCAGCCTTTGCACTGGACTTCACCAGCAGCCAGCCCTCTGGGGGTTCGTGAGCTGTTGGCCTCGGGCTGAGACTGGGGACTACACTAAAAGCCGTGCTGGTTTTGAGCCTTTGTTTTTTGGACTGCAGCATGCTACTGACTTACCAGGTTCTCCAGCTTGCAGACAGTCATTGTAGGAAATTTTACTTTGATTTTGTGACCTCCATCTCCTAATAAATCAATATACAAATATAAACATATTCTATTGGTTCTGTTTCTTCAGAGAACCCTCAAACATCATGCTAAGTTGGAAATATTTTAAATATTGAAAATGTGTGTGATACATTGAATCTGCTGAACATCTTAGCACACAGTACTCTAGAGTGTTGATGGTCCACCCTTCCTCAACACTGTGTGGCTGAATGGGAACTTCAACCCACTGCTGCTTCCCAGGATCTCAAGAGAGTATCCTACCTCATAACACCAAACCCAGGATAGCTGAAAATTCAGAATACAACTTCTCTCTGATTCACTTTCTGACCATCTTAAAAGTGCGAAATTACAAGTTGAGTCATCTTAAGTTAGGGACTGTGTTAAAATGCATCAAGAGTCAAGGTCATGAAAATCAAGGAACGGCTGAGGAAATGTCATAGATTGTGCCACCATGAAGAGATGTCTCTGGAGAAAGGTCTGAGGAGTTCCCTGGCATACGTGGAGGAAAAGAATATCACCACGAGATAGACAGTGGCATTGACAGAGGTTTATTTAGGAAAGGTAGATATACACTCAAGGGAGAATGTGGGCTGTCTCAAGACAGACAAACAGCCGCCACTTGGGCTGAGGGTCCAATATTTGTAGAAGGGCTGCAGGAGGGGCTGGGCTGGAGGGTCCAGGATGGAGCTGTACAATTTTGTGCCAGTTCTCCTGTGCCTGCATATTTCATCACTTTGGGGCACAGGTGAAGGTCACAGGCCAAAGGCGTGTTGTTCAAGTTTTACAACTATTCCTTCTGCATCTCAGGGGCTAGAGGTGTTTCCCCCAAGGTTCGATATTTCTCTTTATCCTAAATCCCAATCTCAGTTGGAGGAGACTAAGAAAACAAATGTTGTGTGGGATTCTGGATTGGATCCTAGAACAGTTAAAGTGCATTAGGAGAAAGAGTGGTAAAATCTGAATAAGATATACAGTTGATTAAATGCCTTCTAGCAATGTTAAGGTGCTGGTTTTGATAAGTATACTGTGATTATGCAAGTTTTTCTTGATACACAAAGTTATGTGAACGGTATCCATGAACTCTGAACTGTTTCTGTAACTCTTCTGTAAGTGTAAACATTTTAAAATAGAAAGGAAA
>PVKS010024303.1:0-31232 GCA_004027875.1 Aplodontia rufa
TTTAGAGTTATAAAGGGAAAGGGAAGGGAGGGATAAGGGAGGGAAATTGGGGGGGGCACTCCTGGGGATAATTGCAATATCCAGAATATTTACACATTTTATACACATTTTATATTATTTTGTTAAAATCTTGTAAGGTTGTTCAAAAAAAAAATAATAAATTAAAAAAAAAAATCTCGAGTGAGAAAAAAAAAAAAAAAAAACCCTAGCCAGAGCAATCAGACTAGAGAAAGAAATCAAAGGGATTTGAATAGGAAAAGTGGAAATTAAACTATCTCCATTTGTCAATGATATGACCCTAAACCTAGAAAACCCAAAATACTGCACCAGAAGACTTCTAGAGATTATAAATTAATTTAGCAAAGTGGCAGGATACAAGTTAAACATCCATAAACCAATAGTTTTTCTATACTCCAACAGCAATTCTGCTGAAGAAGAAATCAGGAAATCTGTCCCACTCACAATAACCACAAAAAGAGTGAAATATTTGGGATTAATCTAACAAAGGAAGTGAAAGACCTCTACAATGAAAACTATCAAACACTGAAGAAAGAAATTGAAGAAGACCTGAGAAGACATCCCATGTTTTTGGTTATGCACAATCAAAAAATGGTCAATCTCCTGAAAGCACTATACAGATTCAACGCAATCCCCATCAAGATACCAATGGCATTCTTCACGGATATAGAAGAATCAATTCTTGGGCTGGAGCAGTGGCTCAGCGGTTACAGTGCTTGCCTGGCACAAGTGAGTATGCGAGTTAGAACCCCAGCACCATGTACACAACGAAGTCTCCAAGCAACAAAAGCCATGTTTAACTAAATAAAAAGCTTTATTTAGTTTTTCACGTGGCCTATGTTGCTCTGACACTTAGTTGTGTATGTGGCACTGGGGTGTGAACCCACGTACTTGTGCATGCCGGGCAAGCATCATAACCACCAAGCCACTGCTCCAGCCCCTGTCTCTCTCTTACTGTCCCTCTCTCTTTAAAAGAAAAATAAGTTCTCAAATTCAAATTCATTTGGAATAATAAGAAACCCAGAACAGCCAAAGCACTACAAGCAAAAAACAAACAAACAACAATTTAAAAAAAAAAAGAAATAGGAGGTATCACTATACCAGACCTGAAATTATACTATAGACCTGTAGTAACAAAAACAGCACAGAAATGGTATCATAATAGGCAGCAAGACCAATGAAATAGAAGACATTTAGACAAACCCACAGATCTTTAACCATCTATTATTCAACAAAGGGGGCAAAAATATAGTGTGGAAGAAAGAAAAACCTGTTCAACAAATGCTGCTGGACAAACTGGACAGCCATATGCAGACAATTGAAATTAAATACTTATCTCTCACCCTGCACAAAAATCAAACTGAAATGCATCAAAGAACTGGGAATTAAACCAGCAACCATACAATTATTGGAAGAAAAAATAGGACCAATACTCTACCATATTGGTGTAGGCACTTTCTTCCTGAGCAAGACTCCTGTAGCACAAGAATTAAAACCAAGAATTAATGAGTGGGATGACATTAAACTGAAAAGCTTCTGCACAACTAAGGAATTAGTCAAGACTGTCAAGAGAGAACCAAGAGAATGGTAGAAAATTATGGCCTGCTACCTCTCCAACAGGGGACTAATATCCAGAATATACAAAGAACTCAAAAAACTTAACACCAAAACCACAAACACTCCAATCAATAAATGGGCTATGGAACTAAACAGAAACTTCTCAACAAAGGACATCCAAAAAGGCAAAAGATATATGAGAAAGTGTTTTACATCACTAGCAATCAGAGAAATGCAAATCAAAACTGCACTGAAATTCCACCTCACTCCAGTCAGAATGGCAAAGATGAAGAATATGAACAATAACAGATGCTAGAGGGGTTGTGGGGAGAAAGGAACACCAACACACTGCTGGTGGGCCTGTAAACTGGTACAGCTACTCTGGAAAGCAGTGTGGAGACTCCTCAAACAATAAGGGATGGAACCACCATACAACCCAGCTATCCCACTCCTGGGTATTTCCCCAGAAGAGCTAGAATCTGCTTATTACAAAGGTATAGCTATATCAATGTTTATAGCAGTTTAATTTACAATAGTTAAATTATAGAAACCACCTAGATGCCCTTCACTGGATGAATGGATCCCAAAACTGTGATATGTACATGCAATGGAGTTCTATCAAGTTATTAGAAAGAATGATATCATGGCTTTTACAGGAAATAGAAAAAATCATGCTGAGTGAAACAAGCTAAACACCGAGTTCAATGTTGTCTCTCATATGTGGAAGGTAGGGTAAAACCTAAGATAGGATGAAAGTTAGTCAAGTTTATTTAATAGACCCACCAAATCTGAAGTAACACATAAGACGTGGGGACTACAGCTATGAAGGGGGGAAGGGAGGGAGATCAGGGAGGAAATAGGGGGGTGGTCAATACTGTAGAGTACAGTTGACTCCCATGATAACCCTAAATGCATGCAGGCAGGTGTATAAATCTAGTAATTTCAATGTTTAAATTACATGTATATGCTCATTTATATCTGTAACTTGGGGGAACTACAGAGGAGTCACAAGATCGGGGAGTGGAGGAAGTGGAGGAGATTCTGGACAAGGATCAAGTTTAAGCTACTCTGTCAGTACATATGTGTGTATGAATATGAACCAACGAATCCCTTCAGTGTTAAACCCATAAAAAATATGCATTTTATAAATTTTGGTGGGAGGACACCTTTCTTAATGACTCAAAGCCCAGAAATCCTAAAGAAAAGACAAATTAAACAACACAAAAGTTTAAGTCAATGTGGCACAAAAATATTATTAACATACAGAAAAACAGATGGGAAACTGGGGTGGGGGAGATATCTGTACCTTTTAATAAAAAGTTTAAAATCCCTGCATTACAAAGAACACTAAAAAATTTAATCATTTCAAAAATATGACATTTGCCAGTAAAAACATGGAACTGGAGAACATCGTGTGTTATGGTTTACATAGGAAGTGTTTGTTCCCCAAAAGCACATGAGCGAGACAATGCAAGAAAGTTTAGAGGTGAAATGATTACATTATAAAAGCCTTACCATAATTGGTGCATCAATTCCCTGATAGAGAGTAAATGGTGGTAACCGTAGGCAGGTGCAGTGGGCTGGAGGAGGTGGGTCACTGGGGCCATGCCTTTGAGGTATATATTTTGTCTCTGGAGTGTGGAACTGTCCCTCCATGCTCCCTGTTGGCAATGTCCTGAGTTGCTTCCCTCCATCACACACTTCCACCATGATGTTCTGCCTCATCTCAGGCCCAGAGCAATGGAGCCAGCCATCTATGGCCTGAGACTTCTGAAACCATGAGTGTCAAATAAATTTTCTTCCCCTAAAATTATTCTTGTTGGGTCTTTTAATCACAGCAGTGAAAAAGCTGACTAAAACATCATGTTAAATAAAATAAGCTAGGCTCAAAGTCAAAGATCAAATGTTTTCTCTCATATGTAGACGTTAGAGCAAAGTGAGGGGAAAAAATTGTGTGTGGGGAGGCCGGATATCATAAAGATGGAAGATAGTGGAGTAGAAGGAGATTGAGGGGGAAGGAGGAGGAACAGGAAAGATGAGGAAATGTGGACCAAATTTTGCCAAAATTATGCTATGCACATGCATAGGTATTCCATCTTTATGTATATACACATAAAGATATTCCATCTTTATGTATATCTATAAAGCACCAAATACATGAAAGACCAATAGAGAAGAAAAAGGATGATAGGGCGAGAGAGGAGGGGAGGGTAAGGGGGATCACTGGGGGCTAAAATGAAGCAAATTAAATTCTATGCATATATAATTGTGTTAAAATGAAACCAACTATTACATACAACTATAATGCACTAATAAAAGGGATTTTTTTAAAGGGATTTTTTTAAGAAAAAAAGTAAGGGACTGGAGCAGTGGCTCAGCGGTTTCGGCGCTTGCCTGGCAAGCACGAGGACCCGGGTTCAAACCCCAGCACCACGTGCACAACTGAGTGTTGGAGCAAAGAAGGCCATGTGAAAAACTAAATAAAGTTTCTCTCTTTCTCTGTCTCTCTCACTGTCCCTCTCTCTTTAAAAAAGAAACAAAAAAAAAAGAAAAAAAGTAAATCATTTCATATGATATGCGAAATGTGCTTGAAAATAATATGGGTGGGGGTAAGGAGTGGGCGAGGTTGTTAGGAACAAGATCTGGCCTCATGTGGTTATTATGGGAATGGGATGTTTGCCTACATGGAGCTCAATGTGCTATTCTTTAGGCTTTTGAAAAATGTTGCAAATTTACATAATAAATGACACATAGTTATGTAGACAGTAATAATTATCTACTGTGTGAAAGACAATAGGTGCTGGATGTAAATTTTTATTTTTTATATTTATTTACTTATTTGCAATGGGGATAGAACCCTCAGCTTAACCACTGAGCCACATCTCCAGCTCTTTTTATTTTTTATTTTGAAATACAGTCTTGCTAAGTTACTAGGGCCTCACTTAAGTTGCTGAGGCTGGCTTGGAGCTTGTGATGCTCCTGCCTTGAGTTTCCCAAGTGGCTGGGATTACAGGTGTGTCTCTGACTGGGTACCTGACTACCCTGGGTTTAGACAAAAGCAGCTCCTAGGAAGAAAGCCACTCCCTTTCCTCCTTAGCTTGGAGTGTAGGATTCTTCAAGTAGTTTGTGTCCTGTACTTTTGACTTTTTTTTTTTTTAATGTAGAGTAGATCCTGAGCATCCCAAAATATAGATGCTCCAAATTGCTATTATGCAACTCAGACTGTTTTTATGTAAAGTAGTGGGTAATATTGAGCAATTCACTTTGGTTCTCTGGTCTTCTGACTCCACCTGTACAAACAACCGGTGAGACTGTCCCCAGGTGCCCTGGGAGTGTCCATGCTTTCACTGGTCACTCAGGCCCTGAAGGTGTGGTTCCTGCTGATGACTATCCCAGGCCTCACGTCACACCTCTCCCAAGCTCCCTCACCCCGCCCCCATCAAGCCAGAGCTCAGGTTGCCGATTATGTTTTCAAGTTCCTTTGTGTGTCAATAATGGAGTTAAAGGTGAGAAACAGCAGGGCTGCAGCCGAACAATTAGGTCTTTTTGTTCTGCCTAACCTGCAAACTGGAGCCAATTCTGTTTTTTACAATACTTTCTGATGCTTCTGAAATATCTGACATTATATGAGGAGAGAGGCAGCTTGGCTCCGTGCCCACCTGTTGTTCTTGCACAGAGCCCAACAGCAAGCGCAGGCACCTGTCTCACTGCCAACTCCCTGTTAGCAGGGGCTTACCACACACAGTGCAGGTAGGGAAAGTGGAAGGATGATAACAGCTCACAGAAGGCCCGGTCACTGATCCAGCAGAAGAGGGCGAGGGTCCACCACAGGCCAGAGAAGAGGCCCAACTTGAACACACGTACGTTGTCACACCTACAGGGGAGAGGCAGAGAGCAACTCACCATAAGTCCTGGTTTCTTCCTACCTTGCTAGCCACCTCTCCTGTGTCTCCTTCACTGCTTCCTCTCATCTTCCCAAGCCCTGGGCTCTGGAGTCCTACCCAACATAGATGTCACTCCACCATTTCCCGGATGGAAATGCCACTTGTACACTCAAGGCTCACAAAGTTTGTTCTCTCCCAAACAAACTCCTGATCCTTCCCACTGCCCCAAACCTATTCTCCCAGTCCTCTTTCTCACTTACCCTACATCCAGTGCCTCAGCTTTTCCTTCAAAATACATCCCCAAACTGTCCTCTTCCCACTCTCTCCACCTGGGGCCCTGCCACCATTGTGTCCTCTGTAGACTGCTCCCATTCTTACCTCTATAGTGGATTTCCAGTACTCTGCTCAGAGCCTCCAGTGTCTTCCACTTTAATGGGAGGGAAAATCTAAGTACCCACCCTGGCCACAAGGCCCCACATGTGTGGACTCCCACCTTCCTCTTCACCTCTCTCTTCCACACCCCACCACCACCTCCACCTCTGCTCAAGCTATAATGGAACTCGAACTGTTCCTCAAACATCCCAGGACTTAGCCTGAGTAGGTCCTGCAGGGCCTTAGCACATGCCGTTCCCCCAAATATCCACATGGCTCACCATCTTCAAGTCTTTGCTCAACATCTCTCTCATAAGCCATTTCCTGACTGCTATTTTAAATAATCATAACACCTGTCTCCACCTCCCAAGCGACCCTCCTTCTCACTTCTTTCCCTCCTTTAATTTTCCTCCTTTAATTTTCCCTGTAGTGGTTATAATCCCTCTCACATCCTTTGTGTCTCTTTCAACTTGTTCACATCCTGTGTCTTACCCCCCCCCCAACTAACACATAGGCTGTACACTGCTGTCCCCAGCACCTGGACAGTGCCAGACACAGGGAAGGCTTTCAATGTTTGTTGAATGAAGGGATAAGTTCTTACACACACTGGAACAAAATGTTCTCCTGGAAACAAATCCCAACAGCTCAAAGTGGCTTGTTTTCTTTCCTTGTTACAGATCTGCCCATCAAGTGGGTGATTTCCATTCCTGAGGAGGAATGTCCAGAGAGAGTTGGTGACTGAGGATCCTTCTAAACCCCTCCCTCATGGTCTCTTTCCCTCAGTGGACCACTCCTGAGTCAGTTAAGTTTCTCTTAGTGGGGCCCAGACTCCAGTACATCTGCAACCAAAAAGCTTAGTTCATACCTGTTCAACAAAGAGGCAGCTGTGAAAAGCCTGTCTCGCTTTATCTTTCCCAGTGGCCTCATAGGAGCATGACCAAAAACATCAATAAAGAGAGCTAGGGGGCTGAAGCACCGGCTCAGCAGTTGGAGAACTTGTCTGGCACAAGCAAGGACCTGGGTTTCAAACCCCAGCATCACATACACAACTAAATGTCAGAGAAACAAAGGCCAGATGAAAAAATAAAGTTGACTCTCTTTCCTCTCTCTCTTTAAAAAAGAGCAGGTTCAAAAAGACCCGCTCAGGGGGAAAATAGCAACAGGGGGAACCCAAGCTGGGCATCTATGATATGGCATTAGCCCTGCATAACTAAGTATATATACAATGGTTCTTGAATTTTGATAATGTTTCCCCCTCAATTGTATCTCTATATCCATCTAATAAAAAAAAAACTAGGAAAAAAAAAAAAGACCTGCTCAAAAAACAAACCAAAAATACCCTTTTGTAGGCGGGCTAAATACATCCTTTGGAATTTTGGGGGGTGCAGGCCTGTCATTCCCATCTCAGGGAAGGGTGAGGCAAGAGGATCACAAGTTCGAGGCCAGCCTCAGCAACTTAGCAATGCCTAAGCAACTAAATGAGACCCTGTCTCAAAATAAAAAAGGCTAGGGATACGACTCAGTGGTAAAGTGCTCCTGGGTTCCATCCCCAGTATCACCAAAAAAAAAATTGTTTTGAAAGAATTAATAAAGACCATGACATTTGAAGAGACCCTGATTCCACCCTAAAATGAGGAAAAGGAAATTTCCGTCTCCCTCTGCTCTTTCTGCTCTTGACCACACTCTACCTCACATAACTCACCTTCAGACCAGTGTTCCCCCTCCCAAAGAGCGCTTCCCCTGGCCCAGCCCTCCCAGCACATCTCAGCTTCCACACACCAGCGTAGACCTAGTCTGACACCCAGCACCCTCTAATGGCAATCAACCCCTAACTGCATTCTCGAGGGCCACCTGCCATTTTCCTTTATTAAAACAAGTTAAAATTATGTATGCACTTTAAAAAAATTATGTGGGGCTGGAGCGGTGGCTCAGCAGTTATGGCGCTTGCCTGGCATGCGCAAGGTCACAGGTTCAAACCCCAGCACCACGTACACAACAAACTGTCAGAGCAACAAAAGCCATGTGAAAAACTAAATAAAATCAATTCTTTCTCTCTCTCACTGTCCCTCTCTCTTAAAAAAAAAAAAAAGTATGTATTTATGTCACTACTATTGTGTCTAAAAGACCAATGACAGTAGGACCCAAGCATGTTTTCTTTAGATGTACACCCAGTGCCTAGCAATAGTGCCTAGTCCAGAAGAGATATCAAATAAGTGTTTTCTAAATGAACTAATCAAATTATAAAGTAAAAGGGCCATTTTAATTGGACTCTAGAGATAGGCAGAACATTTTTGAGATTTTTTTTTTAAAAAAAGTAACCCTATTGATCTGGTACCAAATTCTTTTAGAGTTCATGCTAGACACTGTAGAAGACAAAATAAAGAGGCCTCTTGCCTTACAATTTAAAAAGGCAAAAGAAAAACGGACACCAATTCATATCATCAAATGCATGTGCCATTAGTCTGGTACAAGAGAGTCCATCCAATTCAATTAAATGTAGCAAGCTTAGCATAAAGAGTGCACCAGAACAGAGAGTGACGTCCTGGAGATGCAGGGCATGGGGGGTGTCAACAGAGAGCAGAAATGTCAGGCCATTAGTCATGACGAGGGATGGGCCGCGCCGGCCAGGCCGGGGCAGACACCCACACAGGGAGAAGTCAGTACAGACTTCCTAGAGGAAGCGGGTCCTAGTAGAAGCCACTGACTGGGCTGACTTGCACTTGGCCCAAACCTGGACTCCATTAGGCTTTTGTCTTGTTTTTAAGGCTTTCATCAAAATAGCAATGTGAGATTAAATTTTTTAAAAAGTGGGGCAAAAATCATACAGACAATAGGACCCCCTATACTTTAGATAGAAAAAACTCTGACAGAAATGTCCACTATTTCTTCTCTTGTTGAACCTTTATTGTATTCTTGAGGTCTTTCTTAACAATAACATCACTCTTGTAATCAGAAAAGAGTCTATTTTAAAATGTCTTAAATGTAGCCAAGTCTCTCTGCAATGTAACTTAACACCACAAAGTTCAGGAAAAGTGAAGTCATGACCCCAAATCAGAATAAACTTCTGTATTCTCACAGCACGAGGAAAGCTCAGAAAGGGCAAAATATGAAAAGACCAGTCACAGGCTTTCAAAATGAAGGCTAATGAGAGTCAGAAAGCTAAAAACAGCCCTTCCTCTATCTTCTGAGCAAAGGGAGGTGCAGCGAGAAACAGTTGGCTTAGACATGATAGACTATGCTGACGATGAAGAAGGAAGTTGCTAGAAGAAAATGCAAAGCGTGTTAAGGGAATCCTCTTGCCGAGAATTTTATGAAAGCAGGGAAACAATTATCTCTTCTTCTCCTTGCTGGGACCAGAATGGTAACTGGGACACGGTGGACAAAGAGACCTAGTTCATGCCCAATGGAGTCCATGTCAAGCAGAGGGGCAGACATTGAACAAAAAAATTAGCACAAATGATTTTCTAATCATGATTGGAATGAGTGTCACAAAGAAGTTCACAGTGGGGCTGGAGTGGTGGCTCAGTGATAGAGGGCTTGCCTGGCAAGCACCAGGGCCCAGGTTCAATCCCCAGAACTATGTACACAACTAAGTGGAGGAAAAATAAAAACCAGGTGAAAAAAATAAATAACACTGGTAATAGAGCATATAAACAGTTAAGCCCCAAACTGAAGGATGAGCAGCAGTTAGCCAACAGGAAGGTCAGGAGGGAAGCATACCTGAGGCCTGAGAATGGAAGGAGCCGAGCCCACGGGAAGACACAGGAGTCAGGATGATGAGGACAGATGTAAGGGGGAATTTTATGTGGGAGGTCAGTCTTAGGGGCAGGCAGGGGCCTTTTGAAGATTTTGAACTTCATTTTGCAATGTCAGCTAATAGGAAAATGTCTGTGACACAATGGATGCTCAGGGAAGGAAGAAGCAGCCAGGTTTCTGACTTGAGCCACTGGATAAATGGTGCTCCCATCCACTACGGCTGGAAATATAGGAAGAGAACCAGAAGTGGGAGGGATCAGGACCCTGGTTTTGGATAGTGGATAAGTTGAATTCTAGATGCCTGTGCTACATGGAATTAGAGAGGCTAGGTAGGCAGCCAGATACACAATAGCAGTTAGAAAGGGATTAGATTGGAGGCATAAATTTTAGGAGTTATTCTCATATGCACAGTAATTAAAGCCATGGGAATAGATGTGGTCTTTCAAAAAGAGATATAGAAAGAGAAAATCATGCCTTAGTCCATTAGCGCTGCTATAACAAAACACCAAAGCCTGGGTTGATCATAAACAACAGCCAGTTATTCCTTTCAATTCAAAAAGCTAGAAAATCCCGATTAAGGTACTAGCAGATTCAGTACCTGGTGAGGGTCCATTTCTCATAGATAGTGCCCTCCCACTCTGTTCTCAGATGGTACAAGGGGTATGGAAGCTCTCTGGGACCTCTTTGGTAAGGGCAAAAGTGAGGTCATGACCCCAAACCAGAATAAACTTTTGTATTCTCACAGCATGAGGAAAGCTCAGAATTACCATTGCTCAGGATTACCATTGATAGGGATCAGCCCTCATGACATAATCACCCCCCCAAGTTACCACCTCTTAATGCCATGACCTTGGTGATTAGTTTTCAGCATATGAATCTGAGGGGACATAAACACTCAGACCATAGCAAGCAGAGAGCCCAGATGCACCTTAATCGATTCCTGCATGCAAAGCTGTGTAGAAAAAGAAGCAGTATATGTGAGACCAGGAAAAGAACTGTCCAGAGCGAGTAGGAAAACCAGGAGGACCCGGCACCACAGGAGCCACAGGAAAGAACATTTCGGTGATGGAGAAGGAGGGCTAACTGTGCATACACCCGAGAGAACAACACTAAGTTATAGAAGGGCTGGAAAATGATCACTGCGTATGCAACATATGAAGAGGGGTTTGGGTTTTGAAGTAGGAACAGAACCCAGTTTGGAGTGGGTTGAAGACTAAGTGGAAGACTGTCAAATTTGGCTGTGGAGCACAAGCAGGGGGCGGGGGGCAGGGAAGCAATGCTGGAGACTGATGTGGCTTGAGGGCAGGCTCGTTACTGGAGAAGGAGAGAGACTCCAACGAGTTACAGGCTGACAGGAAGGACCTGTACAGAGAGAGGGGCAACACAGCTGACAATCTGTAGGAGCAAAACAAGTATAGGAGATTGGAGGGAACAGTGAGTGGGGATAAAGACTGACCCCAGATGGAAAGGACAGCACCACTGCTCATGACGCTGCAATTTGTTACTGTGACAATGATGGCCAATTGCCATAGTAATGGCTAGCTTTCTGGTGTGGAAGATTTTCAGCATGGAACAGAACTTACTTCCTTTGTAATTACTTGTAGTGATTAGGGTATTAAAGGCAAATGTCTTTCCTCATTCAAAGATCACAACTGTGAAATAATTCATTTAAATTGTATAACAGCCTTCCCTAACCACAGTCTACCCCCATTGGTTCAATTAAGAATTATGAACTTGAAATATTTTCCCTTTTCTTAAGCTATTTTTTAACAAAACTATAAACTAAAATATATTATTATACTCAAGAATTAATATGAAACTATATTGAGGTGAATTCTCAAACACACACACACACACACACACACACACACAGCTAAATCCAGAACATTCTACTCACTTCAGGACTGATATAAGCCAACACCACTGGACTGAACAGTACAAATGAAAATCTATTTCAGATCCCTTCGTCAGCAATTTAGTCTTCATCTTTCCAAAGAGCTTCAAGATCTGTTCATATCCAGGGTTGAGGAAGGTACCTCAGGAGCCAGTCATTCACAGCCCATGATCACTGTAGTGAAGTCACTTCCCTATCATCTCTACCCCAGGCACAGAGGGAGAAGGCAGGATTGCTAGAAGATCCATAAGAAGAGGAAGACACCTCTCTTTAAGTTAACTGAGCTCTCCTTGCTAAAACACAAAGGCAACAAAAGGGAAAGGCAACTAGTATTTATTGAGTACATCATGGGACAGATACTAGACTAAATGTATCTTATTTAAGTCTCACTACCAGACCTAAGCATTATTATCCTCCATATAAATAGGAGCAATAAGACCAAAGTTTGTGAAGTAAATGCCCAGAATTTCCAAGCCAGTAAAAGGCCTAAACTCAGCTGTCTAGCCCCCAAAGCCACGTCCTCCTACACTCACTACTGAAGGGATGAGTTCTGTAATGAGTTAGTGATACCTGGCAAATAATGCGGGGGAGTAAAATGCAGTCTTTTGAATTTCTAGAGTATTGGGCCCTACAGAAAATTCACAGATTAACCAAGTATAATTTCTGCCTTTGAAAAACACCATGTCAGAGAGAAAGAGGAGAAGGAAGTTGGAGACATAAACCTACATTCAACAGAGAATATTCTAAACACAATATAAAAGCACAGAGTTTAGGAAGAGAACAATCTCAACTGGCTGAGGGGAGGCATCAAGGGGATGGGCACAGCAGCAGGTGGGGGCTCTGCTTGCTAGTAGTGGCAAAGGGCATTCCAGGGGGAGAAGAAATCACAGGAGGCAGGGACCTAAAGGCAAGAAAGCAAGGAGCCATTCAGACTGGCTGGCCACTAGGCTTGTGTAAGGAGCCAGAGTCAGAAGAGGCTCAAAGGGAAAGTTGGACAATGCAGAACCACTGAGGACTTTTGTACCAGGGAAAACATGAAAAAGACCCCTTTCAAGAAAGAGGACCGGACAGGGCTGGAGAGGTGGCTCAGGGGTGAAGCGCATGCCTGGCATAACAAGGTCCTGGGTTCGATCCCCAGCACCACATCTAAAACTAAATAAAAGAAAGTCAAAAACCAAATGGAAAAAAAGAACTTTCTCTCCCTTTAAAAAAAAAAAAAAAGGACTGGAGGAAGAAGAGAGCAATTACAAAACAAATGTAGTGGCTCCAGGAGAGGCTGGAGAGTGAGGCAATAGGAACTGGGGGGTGAGAGATGAGACATTGAAGAAGAGCCCATCAAATTTAGTGGTTTCAGGTGGCAGGGGATAAGGAACCCAATAATGACTGTTAAGTTTCAATTCTAAGGTCTTGAAAACAGCGATAGCATTAAAGTAATTCTGGTATTTTCAAATGGGATTTGGGAAGGGTGATGGTTTGGATATCAGGTGCTGCTCAAAGCGCCTGTGTTAATGCAGGAACCTGCAGCGCTGAAATGATTAGATTCCGAGATGAATGGGCTGACTGGGTGGTAACAGTAGGCAGGTGGCCTGTGGCAGGAGGAGGTGGGTCACTGGGGCGTGTCCTGGATAAGCCTATCCGACCACACCTTCCACCCCTCTGCTTCCTGGCAGCCATGAGCCTAGCAGCGCTCCTCCACCACACCTTTCCACCATTATGTTCTGCTCACCTCAGGCCCAGAGCAATGGAGTCAGCTGAGTAAATCAAACCGAATCTCTGAAACTGTGAGCCAAAGCAAACTTTTCTTGCCAGGTATTTTAGTCACAGTGATAAAAAGCTGACTAGTACAGGTGATAAGAGGCCTAGTGAGGAGATGAGAGAGCAGAGGGGGCATGGTGCCAGGCCAGGGATCATGAAAACTGCAGTGTGGGAAACAGGAGGTCTAACTGAGGCTATCCAGCAGGTAACTGGAATCATGAGAAAGCATTGCAGAAGAGGCTAAGATGACTGCAGAGAATCATGCAGGGATGACAGCTGAACACAGGCGGGTGAATGAGACCTTCACGGAATAAACAAAAGAGTACACAACTGCCAAACGAACAGAGGAACAATGAAACACAAAAATCCTTGATTAGGAAAAAATAAAAAAGAAGAAAAAGAAAGAAAGAAAAAGGCCGTGTGCAGTGGCCAACACCTAATCCCAGCTACTAGAGAGGCTGAAGCAGGAGGATCATGAGTTTTAGGCCATCCTGGGAAACTCAGCAAGACCCTGTCTCAAAACTAAAAATAAAAACAAAGGGCTGGATATGTAGCTCAATGGCAGAGTGCCTGCCTTGGCAGTGGCAAGAGTCAACTGTACTCAGAAACCCAGGCATAAGAGGACAGGGAAGCAAGTTGCTTTGTCCCACGGCTGTAGCTAGCAATCTGGATCTCAGCCAGTCCTCAAGGTCACCGGGCAGATACATTCAGCTCTAGGCAAATGAGCACCCACAGTGGCAAAAGGGATTCCAAACCAAATCTACAGTTATGGCGGAGTTTTAGATACCTGAAAGGGTGACAGCCTTTTCACGACAGGCAATGGTCTGCCGTGAGCTTTAATGAAAACTTCCTTCATAAGAAACATGGCTTGATGGTATCCTGCGACTTCAGACTTACTCAGCATTAAGTTTGTTGTAAGCTAGCCAGTTATTTATAAAGACCACACATTCTTCCTCCATATCTCTTTATGATCACAGATCCCAATTTGCTACCCAGAAATGGGGCGAGTGCTTCCTCCAGAAGGTAAAATGCCCTCCACCTGAAATGTGCAGTTTAGATCAGGTCTGTTGTTCTCAAACAGGGGGACACCAGACAGAATGTCTCAGGCACATTCTGGACAGTATTTTCCTTCTTTATAGTCTCACTAAACTACGTGTTTTACCTACTATAAAATTCACCCATGTGAAGTGCACAGCTCTGTGTCTTTTCGTTTATTCAGAGTTGTTCAAGCATCATCATCACCTAATTTTATGGGGGTTTTTAAAACATTCTAAAAAGAAACCCTTTCCTTATTGGCAGTCATACTGTTAATGGAAACTGACACCATCCCCCACCACCTCCTTACATGCCCATGCCACTCCTATCCTTGCCCCAGCCCCAACCAGCAGGGTTCCTGAGCTTTTTAAATCTGCAGATGCCCAGCCCCCACGCTCAACCTCCCTAATCAAAACCAATGCATAAGCAAAGATGTCATCTGTACCTGCAAATGTACTGCCTGATTCCCAGGGGGTCTCCTATCAAGAACCATGGTAGCTAACACTTAGTAAGGACTCAATAAACACTTCCAGAGTGAAAGGGAACAGGCAGATTCGAGGTTGCTAAGAACCCTTCTATTTCTAACAAGCAATACAACACTAGTGAAATAGAAAGTTGATTATTTATTTTTCGTTCTGGGATCAACACCGGGCCTTGCACACAGTAAGCACACTCCTACCACTGAGCTTCACCCTCAACCAGAAAGGGGACTTTTTAAATTAAGGTTATTAGGGTGTAGGGACTGAACCCTTTGTTATTTACTCAATTATCTGACTTCTCACTGCCATAGTTCTTCTTCTAGGACCAACTTCAGCCTGTTTCTGAAACCGGTCTCTTACATCCCCAGTCCTCAAAGGCAACTCATAGAAGCCAACTAGAGACTTGACAGCATCCTTCAGCTTCCAGGCAGCAAATTCAAACCCTTCTAGGGCGATTGATTGCTGCCCATCAAAGCAACCCCAGGAGGCCAGGCAGTTGGAAAGCAACATGTATTTCCTCTCTAAGCAAGGGCAGAAAGCAAACTAAACATTACACAAAGCAACTATTGCACAGAGGGAGATAGAGTGAGACTTCAGTTCAGAAACTCAGTGTCCACAATAATGAGAAAAGCCTGAATTAAAATGCATTTTTAAAAAGTAGCTGCAAAGAAAAAGAGTTTTCAATGGGCGCAGTGGCACATGCCTGTAATCCCAGTGGCTCTGGAGGCTGAGGCAGGAGGATCACAAGTTCAAAACCTACCTCAGCAACTTAGGGAGGCCCTAACCAACTTAGTGAGACCCTGTCTCAAAATAAAAAGTAAAAAGGACTGGGGACGTGACTCAGTAGTTAAGTGCCTCGCAGTTCAATCCCAGGTACAAAAAGAAAAAGAAAAAAAATGTTTTCAGCAAATATTAAACTACTTCAGCTGGGGCAAGAAGATAGTAATGTACACAAAAGTGCTAAACTAAAATGTTTTTAGATATCCACCTCCACTCTGGGTTTACAACTTCCGGAACGGAGAATGCTTATGCAAATAGTGAGCCTGAGCCTTGGAGACACTAAGCCTGAGAAAGTATCACAGTCTGTTCATGAAGTTCATGTTTCCTTGTATACAGAAAGTCACTCTCCCTGCCCTCCTCCTATTCTCCCTGTGTATGAACACAATGACCCCTATTTCTCTTTTCTCCTTACACCCGTCACATGTACTAATCTACTGTACTTTCTAGAGAATTAAGTCAACAGCTTGGTCCTGGAACTGAGATGTTTCTGATAAGGTAGGTTTTGATCATTAGGATGCATGACATCCACTAAACAGCTGCTTCCTCTTTCTGAAAATGAGATCATTCATACTATGTACCAAAGCATCAAACCTGTTCCAATCCAGCAGTCAGGAACTAATTCTTCATACAGGACATTTCTCTTCCAAACTGGAGGGAACAAAGGAACACAGAGCTGTGACCCATCATAGGGACAGCCCAAGGAGTGGGCAGAAATAGTGGCACCCACCTCTTCAGCTCTGCGATGAGCAGGGCAGTGCATGGAACCCCCAGAGTCATCAGAGAGATGTTGTTGATGGCAGGCTTGACAAATGCCAGGCATGTTGTAACCGCAGACAGAACGCAGACCACCACCTTGAACCTGCCCCTGAATCCATGGGAGTAAAACCAAATCCATTAGCAAAAGAAGTCTTGTTTGTTTGGCCAGGTACAGTCACTGCTATTCATGCAAGCTAAGAGGAAGTTCTGCTCAAAGTACCAAGGTGTGAAAGCCATTCACACTTACTGGCTCAATAATTCCATTTCTAGGAATATATTCTTAGGAAATAATCAGAGATTCTCAAAACATTTTATCCATGAGAATGCAAAAGCTAGAATCAACATTAGTCTCTGGGGGTGAGATATAGCTCATCATTCTCCTGGTGTGAATTTCCTGTACATTTTTGCATGTTCTGCATCTGACAAATGTTTTCTGTGAAAGGTCAGATGGTAAGTATTTTCAGTTTTACACGCCCTGAGGTCTCAGCCACAGCTATTCAACTCTGTCATAATAGATGGTAAGTGTGTTAGTCAGTTTTGAGTTGCTGTGACCAAAATACCTGACAAGAACAACTTAGAGGAAGAAAAGTTTTATTTTGGGCTCACAGTTTCAGAGATTCAGTCCACAGTTGGCTGACCCTACTGCTCTGCACCTGAGAGGAGGCAGAAGCTGTGGCAGAGGAAAACTCCTCAGCCCATGACAGCCAGGAAAGCAGGTCAGGACATGGCAACCAGGAAGCAGAACGCACTCCATTCACCAAGGACAAATATGAACCCCTGAAGACACACCCCAGTGACCCAGTTCCTCCAGCCACACCCCACCTGCCCACAGTTACCACCCATTAATCTATTCAAATATTAATCCATGAAATGCATCAAGTCACTGATTAGGTTTTGGCTCTCGTAATCTAATCCTTTCACCTACTGATTAACACAGGAACTTTGGGGGGATACCTCATATCCAACCCCTAACAATAAGTGAATGGGCATTGCTGTGCGCCCATTTGCAAACTCAAGGCCCATCTGGCCCACAGGACATAGCTTACCCCTGTTCTATCAAGTGAACATAGAGGACTTCTATGAGAAAAGCAGAGACTGTTAAACCATAAAGCTTCTTAAGTTACGAGGAAATAAATTACTATGTGTCTAGCACACTAAACTAAAAGTTTTATGAAAAAATTCTAATAGTATATGTATTTCCTGAAAACCTACAAATCTGGTAGGTACTAGAATTTGTCCTGACAGGCTCTTGACATGATAAACCTTGGAAAAGACATTGATACTCTCTTCACGCCCTCAGCGGAGGTCACTTCAGTGGAAAGAGCCAGAAGTGGCGACGTGATCCTGTACAGGCTCCTTCCTCCCTCCCAGGGACCACATTTCCTGATCTATAAAATGGAAATGTTGGATTAGAGGACCTCCAAGGCCTCGTCCGTGACTTAAATTGAGGCGCACATGATTTTCCTGAAGTTTCTGTTATTCCTCATTAGCGGAATTTGCTTTGGCCAAGAGCCCTAGAAGAGGTCACAGTTAGGAAACTAATTGGAATGAAATTCTATTATAAAGAAATCAAAGGGCATTGAACCTTCAAAATACAGATTTATCTCTTAAATAGGAAAACTGTTTATCATCAAGGCACAGGAAATCATTGATCAAGCTGCCAACTTTCTGACTGGAATGAACACGCCTCGAAGCCCTGAACTTCCACCAGAGGAAAAAAAATATATACTGGAAAAAATCCAGGCAGCAAATCCTCAGATGCATCATGTTTTTCTCCCGGCGTGGCTGGTATTCTTCAGCCACTGATGAAAAACAGCCTGCACCAGCCTGAGGATGGTGACCCACGGTCATCACCCACCTGGCCCTGGGGACCCTCAAGGACCTGTTCACTGGGTGCAAGCTATTTAGCCTCCCGGGGCTTTTGTTTGTTTGTTTGGGTCTTTTTTTTTTTTTCTGCTCCATTCTTTCTCCTCTTCTTCTGGGACACCCCTTACAGGTATTTATTTATTTTCTGACTGTGTCACCTGTGTCCCTTACATTTTCCACCTTTTTGTCTCTTGGAGTTTCATCTAAAAAAAATTTTTTTTGAGAGAGCAAGACAGAATCAATTTTATTTAGATTTTCATCTGGTTTTTGTTTTTCTGACACATGGTTGTGTATGTGGTGCTGGGGTTGGAACCCAGACCCTCATGCATGCCAGGGAAGTGCTCTACCACTGAGCCACCACTCCAGCCCTTTTCTTTTTTTTATTAAAAAATATTTTATTTTGATTGGATAAACAAATCAGAATTTTTTTTTAAGAGAGAGATAGAGAGAGGGAAAGAGAATCAATTTTAATTAGTTTTCCACGTGGCCTTCGTTGCTCTGACACTTTGTTGAAAACGTAGTGCCGGGACTCAAATCTGCGTCCTCGCGCATGCTAGGCAAGCACTGTAACCATTGAACCACCATTCCAGCCCCCATAATTAGAAATTTTAAAAGTGCATCAAGTCCTTGAACCTAATGTTTAGGACTCAGGAACAGGTTAGATTGGGGAACAGGCACAGGTGTTCAGGTGTTCAGGTAGACAGATGAGTGTTCAAATTCTACCCATACCACTTAGTAGCTGTGGAACCTTTGGCAAGTAACAATTCTTCAAGTCTTTCCCATGTAAAAATCAAAGCACCAGCACCCATGATATTCTTGTAAGCATTGAAGCACATAACATAGTGCTTGATACATGTTATATGCTAAGAAAACCATTATTACCATCTCTTTATGATCATTTTGAGAATGAATACTATTTTAAATATATTACTCTTGTTGATAATATCACATCCAGGGAGAATCTGGCTGATCTGGTGCCGCAGTCCCCAAGTGCTCTGTGTACAGAGCACTGCCAAATAGTTCAAAGGCTTAGGCTTGATGAAACACGCTTTTTTAAAGGAAACCATCCACAGACACCTCCCGGCTTTGGGTCCAAAGGGTGTGGAGAAATGTGCTGGCCAACGAGGACACTCTGTGAACACATAATTCTGCAACCAGCAAAAGTAAACAGAGGTCACATGGCTGGCCAGCCAGTCCAGTAGACCCTTATCACCAGAAGCCCTTGGTGCAAGTGAGCCAGAAGTTTCCAGAGAAGAGGGGCCTGACAGGTTGTTTCTTAAACTATGATGACAGGCAACCCAGCCACAGTTTCCGGTCCTGTTTCCAGCTTCCCAGCCTATATGATCTCACATTAGAACACAAGGTCAGGGAGCCTGTGGTACCTCTTCTTCCTGTATTCTCCAAATCAAAATCCAGCAACCCAGTGACTATTATCATTAGTCCTTTAAAGCAGTGGTTTTTCAACTCTATCAGACTCTGTCATGCCCTTTTTTATATTAAATATTTGGTAATGCCCCTTTTACTCTCCTGAAATGAAACAGAATTTATGATTGATAAAAACCTGCCATCATTGTGACCACCAAAAACATGTCCACAAACTTCTTAAATATCCCTTAAGAGATGGAAATGCTCCTGGTTAGGATCCACTACCTGTTAGGACCAAAACATTATCTATTTATAACAGAAAGCCCTTGATATTTACAGTAGTATAGCATTTGGTCCTGGAAGGGACCTCACCAGGCTTCTCCTAAAGTTGAACAAAGAAACCAAAGAACAAAGAACTGAAGATAGCCGAAACCAACTTGGTCACCTTTTAAAGCATATTTTCTGGGGTTGGGACTATTGCTCAGTGGTTAAATATGTGCTGAGCATGCACAGGCATATGCATGGGTTCTATTCCTAGCACACACACACACACACACACACACACACAAAGCTTAAGCATCCTTTCTTTGCTAACTAGAAGGCCTCAGCAAGATAGATACCACATTTCAAGACCAGGACTTGCCCTAGTTCTCATTTTTTGGTAAGCAAACTTCTTATGGGTATTTCTATCTGTAAGATGATGCACAGAGATAATAATCTGTAATTCAAATCCTACTTCCCAGGATAAAGATTGTATAGCTAATCTACTTAAAGTGTGTTTTCTCCATACTTCATTTAAAAATGAATTTTTAGTATATGAAAAAAAATGTTCAATATCTTTAGCAATCAAGGAAATGCAAATCAAGACTTCATTAAGATTTCACCTCACTCCAGTCAGAAAGGCAAAGATCAAGAACACAAACAACAAATGCTGGAGAGGATATGGAGAAAAAGGAACTCTTTTTTGCAGTCCCACTGTTGGTGGGACTGCAATCTATACAATCATCTGGAAACCAGTATGGAGACTCTTTAAAAAATTAGGGATGGAACCACTATATGAACTAGCTATTGCACTCCTGGGTACTTTCCCAGAAGAGCTAGAATCAGCATATTACAGAGACACAGCTACATCAATGTTTACAGCAGCACAATTCACAATAGCTAAAGTATGAAAGCAACCCAGATGTCCATAATTGGATGAATGGATCAAGAAACTGTGATACACACACACACACACACAATTGAGTTCTACTCAACTATTTTTTTAAAAAAATGAAATCATGGCCTTTGCTGGTAAATGGATGGAAATAGAGAAAATCATGCTGAGTAAAATTAGCCACACCCAAAAACTTAAGGGTCAAATGTTTTCTCTATGGAGCTAGAGTACAATACAGGAAGGAGTGAGGAACAATAAGTTAAGAAAACGGACTCAGTCAAACTGGGGACAGCCTCTCAGACTAGGGGTTGGGGATGCAGGGTGGGGTGGGAGACAGGAGGGGAAAGGGTGGGGAGGGGAACAGAGGATACATAATGTGTGCATGTATGAAAATATAACAACAAACCCCTTCAATGTGTAAAACTATAATGTACCAATAAAAAAAGAAAAAAATGAATTTTTAGTATTAAACTTAACATGTGCTCCTTGTTAAAAAAAAAAACTCAAACAATTCAAATTAAAGGTAACAGTGGAAGTTCCTCTCTGCATCAATGCTCAAGAATAGCCAATGGCAGGAGCACATTGTCCTCACCCTCCTAGGCATGTCTGTGCACATACAAAAACATATTCAAGAAGAGTTTAGTCTATTCATTCTAAAATTAGGATACATGACACATAATTCTAGAATGTGCTCTTTGCAGCCAGTATTTCTCATAGAAACTCCTCCACCTCAGCCCACTGAAGCAGCTTAGTCTTCAACAGCTGCATAGCTCCTACTCCTTTCAGAGTTCCAGAAAAACTGTAATGAATTCTCTTATTTTCCTGGCATAACCCTTCCTTGGGCACACAACTTGCTTAATGAATCCATATTTTATTTAACTACAGACTTCTGAAATTTTACTAGACACTGTGGCCTGCAAAGTAATATGTGGGTGAAGTGTTTTGGGAACATTGCTCATCTTTCTTAGCCTGACTCTCCTCTGCCTGCAGACAGTAACAAACGTCACCACGCCGCACCTCAGCAGAGCTCTCTCTGACCAGACTCTAAGTCAGCACCCCAAGTTACTGTACACCTTACCAATCTCACTTTTTCAACACAGCCCTTATCATACTCTAACATTACATTATCTGTTTATTGGTTTATAATCTCCCCAACTTCAGCACAAGCTCTTTGGGGGCAGAAATCCTGCCATTTTGTTCATTGCAACCTCCCAGTGTTTAGAAAAACACTTGGTACAAAATAAGTGTTTGAAAATATGCACTTGATCAATAATTAGAAAATTCTAGCACAATGGATACTAAAATTCACCCCTTCCTGAAATTCTTGGGTTTCTAGCTTGGAGATGTGTGTGTGTGTGTGTGTGTGTGTGTGTGTGTGTGTTCAGAGGCAAAAACAATGCAATTTTGAAAGCTAGCTCTATAGCCCCAAGAATCAAATCATCAGTATGGATTCTACTTCAGATGTATAACTCTGGTGGGGTTGGACTGCAAAGGAAAAGTTCTAGCAGGAAATCAAAGGTGTTTGAGCTGTTATCCAAAAATTTCTCTCCCATTGTTTCTTTCCACTGTTGCTTCTTTCAGACTATGACTTTTTGTCCCTACCATTATATAAATTCTTTCCCAAGATTATGAAATTGTCTTCTTTTATCTGTCAGTTTAATTGTACTGTCAGATCATAAAAATTGGTGGACATTAAACACGTATATGATAAGCTCATCATTAGGTTAAGCTCAATCATGTGCTATTTTTCTTGATGTTACACATTGTGCTAAGAGCAAAAGTGTTCAACATAAGCTTACCTGTCATTCCTAAAAATCTTTGGTAGATACCTTCGGGGGAACCACATGGCCAGAGCACACATCAGAACCCAAAGGATTGCGAGCTCATCAAGCATCTGACCCAGGAAACTCAGGGTTGCATGGAAGTAGACAGATCCAATTCCTATAGCCAATTACAACGAATAAAAAAAGGTCACCATAGAAGAACGGACTACAAATTCAAAACACTGCTTAAGACAGCCCTTCCCCAACTACTATCAGAGTCACCAGATCTCTCTGAAGAAAGAAACTGACACCACCCCCAGGCTTGCAGACCTTACTCAAGTCTAGAAAGAGGATTTCAAGTAGAGCCCAAATATCAGCTCATCAGAACGGAAGAGGAATAATTCCATAGTTAAGCACACTGTTCATCCACAGAGCCTTCGTGGGAATAGGCAATAAATAAAAGTCAACATTATCTCACTGTTAAGAATTCCCAACCTGCCAAGGGGAGGAAATGGAAATTGCACAAGAATTTCACAGAACAATGAGGGATAAGACATCTAATTTTTTTTTAATTACGTCCATTGGAAACTACAGTCTCACTAGAATTCAATTGTTTCATACAACTTACTTCAGAGAATTGACTGGCACAACGCCAATGGCTATTCCACAAAGAAGTCTCGAATGCAGTCATGAGGTAGAGACAGCCAGCCTTGTTATCAAGCCTGCATTCGAGACTCCTTCTGCTGCCAAGCAAGTGAAAGAACGTGCCAAGACGTCAGAGTGACATTGATTTACAAAACATTATGTTCAAAGGGGACAGGAAATGTGCAGAATCCCATTTCCTCCCTTTCAGTCCACATTCCACATGAATCCACTTACCCACTACGACTAGAAGCGTCCAAATTAAATAGATGCCACTGTTGAAGCACGTCGCATACTGACGAAACAAGCACATGCAGATGGGCGGTAAAATGAAAAACAAGATGTTGCTGATCTGGAGGGAAAAATTATAAAACAAAAAGACGAATGTTAAGTAAAAAGGCAAAAAACGAATCAGCTCATTTCAAGTGTATCCTGCACAAGCTGGGATGGATGTGGCCACATGTTGTTTAAGGGCTTGCACTTTTGCAGATATATAACCCCCCCACCGCAAAAAAAAAAAAACAACTTAAAACTTCCTTAATAACCATTTAAGGGGCTGCTCGCTGCCTCCCCACCCCCCAGGCCTAGGTACTGAACCCAGGGGTGCTCTACAAATGAGCTACATCCCAGGCCTTTTTATTTTTTATTTTGAGACAAAGTCTCACTAGGTTGATGAGGCTTGCCTTGAACTTGTGATTCTCCTGCCTTTGTCTCCTAAATTGCTGGGACTAAAGGTGTGCACCTGGGTGCCTGCTCTCTTGCTGCCCCTTTTGATCATAGGAGCAACTATGAACACCACCACTGGGGCTGTGGATGTGGCTCAGAATTAAAGCACTTGCATAGCATATGTGAGGACTCAGGTTCAATCCCCAGCCCAGGCATGGGGGTGGTGCACTAACCCTGCACTCTATGAAAGTTGCCCATGCTCCTCTCTTGATTAAAAGAAGAAAAAAACTCTTATTTTTTCTTCTTTTTACATAGATTAATTATGAAACATTCTAACTTACTTGTACTTAACCTTTTTAAAGATAAGGTCTCCACTAAACAATGATTAAAAAGAAAAAAAAAACCAGTTTGACGAAGGGGTGAAAAGGGCTAGATGTTTTCAAGCTCCCAGCAATCTTCTACCAAAAAGACCAGCCCTTTTTCCCAGACCCACACAAAGAAAGACTCTTTCTGTCTTCCCCTAGTCACCTTTTGTCAGCTTTCTCTCCTTAAATATATTTTTAGGTAAAGATCAAATTTATAATTTTGTTCCCAACTTTAAGATGAGGTCATTTTAGGGGCTGATGATGTAGTTCAGTGGTAGAGTGCCTGCCTAGTATGCATGAGATTCTGCGTTCAAATTCCAGTACTGGGGAAAAAGAAAAAAATCTAAAGTGAGATCGTTTTATCTTGCAGACTGTATGTGGATTTAAGCCTCTGTTACACCTCCAGGGGCTATTCCGCTTTTGTCTCTAATTTAATAATGTGTCTTATTTGATACAATATATTCAAAACATTATTGTTTGAATATGCAATCACTATTAAAATATCATTAGTCAGGCAGAGTAGCACATGTCCACTGGTGATGAGGAACGGCGAGGGTGAATTGTAAGTTTGAGACCAATTTTGGCAATTTAGGGAAAACCCATCTCAAAAATATTTCTAAATTAAAAATAAACAAAAATAAAATATCATTGATAAGAAACTTTATATTCTTTTGATCCTACCAAGGATTAAAAAAATCTACTGTACGCTTCACACATACAGCAAGTCTCGGTTTGAGCTAGCCTCATTTCCTGTGCTCAAAGCCACACATAGTTACAGACTGTCATATTGGAAAGCAAAGAACCTCACCTCTCATTTCCTTTGTTTCTTTCTTTCTTTTTTTTTAGAGAAAGAGGGACAGTGAGAGAGAGAGAAAGAATCAATTTTATTTAGTTTTTCATGTGGCTTTCGTTGCTCCCACATTTTGTTACGTGCATGGTGCTGGGGTTTGAACCCAGGTCCTTACGCATGCCAGGCAAGCACCATAACCACTGAGCCACCACTGCAGCCCCTCACCTCTCATTTTTAATTTATTATTTTTTTGGGAGGGGTTGATTATTTTTTTCCAGGAACTCGGAGCCAGCTTTTACCTTCTGAATTTTTAAAATTAAGATAAAATTTACATATTGTAAAACTAACCATTTTAAAGTATATAATTCAGTGGAACTTAGTATGTTCATAATGTCAGCCATTACCTCTACCTAATTCTAAAATGCTGTTATCACCCAGAAAGAAATTCTGGGTAGCCACTCCCCATTCCCCATCCCCCATCCCTGAACCCCTAGCAACCATTAATCTTCTTTTGTCTCTATGAATTTGCTTATTCTAGATATTTTATATATATATATGTATATATAAATGGAATCATAAATACAGGAACTTTTGGGTTTGGATTCTTTCACTTAGCATAATGTTTTTAAGGCTCAAGTCATGAGGTCAGAGCCCTTGGGAATAGGATCAGCACTCTTAGAAAAGAGGCTCCAGGGAGCTAGCTGTCCAGTCCTTACAACACATGAGGACAGCAGGAAGCCCCATCAATGAAGCAAACAGCTCTCCCCATACAACAAATCTGTTAGTTTTTTGATCTTGGACATCTCAGGTCCAGAACTGTGGGAAATAAATTTCTGTTGCTATAAATTACCCAGTTTAAGATATTTTGTGATAGCAGCAAGAACAGACGCAGGCACTGGGTGATACAGGAATTCTATGTTCAATTTACTATGGAAATACAAAACAGTTTCCCACAACAGTTTTTATTTGTTGCTGTTATTGTTTTGGTGGGGGGTGTTCTGTTTTGCTTTGCTTTATTTTTTACATTTCCACCAGCAATGCACAAGGATCCTACCCTTATCGACACTTGGTATATTCTGGGTTTGTTTTTAAACTAAGGCCATCCTAGAATGTGTGCAAAGGTAGGGACATTTGGTGTTTGAAGTCTCATCTCTAATTGCAGAATGAGGAGCATCTTGTCTAGGACCCTGCACACATAGAAGGTAAAGACAAGAGCTGGCTTGAAATGAGCAATGAGTGGAGATGGAGGGAGGGTCCCTAAAACAATACCTGGAGAAAAAATAATCTTTCAGAGATGAAATCTGGGAGGCCCAAGCACAATGGCTTTCAGAATAGAGGAGCAGTCATCAATGCTGGATGACACAGGAAGGCCCTTAGAGGATACGATATCTCCAAGGAACCATAACAGTGGACTCCTGGCCTGAGCTGGAGGGGCAGGGCAGACAGCTTTCCCAGACTTAGGGAATCACACTGCTGCACAACTAAATAAAATGCTTCAGCAAACTCCAGAATTCAGATGCCAACACCTTGGCAGTGACACAGTATTTAGAAAGGAGAGAAAGATGATAGAAGAGAAATAAAACAAGCAAAGAGAAATACAACAAGAGAAGAGAACAAAATCCTTTGTCAGAGCAGGATGGGGCAAGGCTCCTGCCTTTGGTTAAAAATCCAGGACTGAGAGCTGGGGGTGCAGCTCAGTGGTACAGCACTTGCCTGGCATGCACAAGGCCCTGGGTTTGATTCTCAGCACTGAAACTTCCAGTCTTGGAAATAAACCAATTTCCAGTTGCCAATAAATAAGGAGGAATCAGGGCAAAGTTTGAAGCACTGTGTACACAATAGACTTTCTTTCATTGTTATGATCACAGCTTTTAATTTCTCACTGGAACCCTTTAAAGGATCAGAGATCTTTGTGGGTTAAAATCAAGGGACTTCAAAGCCACCCCTTGTTTTAAAAGGGGATACAACTGAGGTCAGAAAGGCTCCAAGGCTGACCAAGGTAAGAGAGAAAATCACCCAGAGCTGGGGCAGCCAGCTGGCTCCTCCCATGGCACCACCCTAATTTCCACCTCCAACCCACCCTTCCACATTCGGAACACCTCAACTTATCTCAACTGATAGCTGAACATTGTAAACTGCATCATGCGCTCTGCACATATGACCCATTACATGATTTAAACAAGGCTTTCTTTTGTTAAACATACAAGCAGAAGGAAGAAAAGGAGGCAAGAGGGAGAAGATGGGGGGGAGGCAAGCCAAATAGGGAAAAGAAAAAAAAATGGAATTGTTATACTATAGGTAACTTAATATTCTTCTTTCATACATATGAATGTGTTCTCCTTGTCAAAAAAAAAAAAAGTAATATGCTCAGACCTAAAGTTTCCTTTTCACCCTGCTCCCCGGAGATAACCAATGTTCTAGATTCATGGTCTTTCAGTCATTTTTTGCATTTACATGAGTACATACACACATCATATATTCAAACATTCAACAATACATCTTGCAAACCTTTTCATCTTAGTGAATATATAGATGTAGCTCACTTGTTCTAAGTACTGCAGATGACTGCAGTTTATATAGCCATTTTCTAGGGGAAGGAGCACCAATTTATAGTCCCACCTACAATGTTGGAAAATATAATGTATTTTGACTTTAACCCCAATATATCTTTATTGCTTTAATCTCCCTTGTTTCAGCTAAAGACACATATTTTAAATATATGTATATAGTATTCACAAAGGCATGAAGT
The DNA here is from genome assembly GCA_004027875.1 of Aplodontia rufa. Taxonomy (NCBI): domain Eukaryota; kingdom Metazoa; phylum Chordata; class Mammalia; order Rodentia; family Aplodontiidae; genus Aplodontia; species Aplodontia rufa. The sequence continues at coordinate 27,649 of PVKS010024303.1, forward strand.
CATTTGCTACATCTGCAGTGTATTTAAGCTACTTCACAACATTTTTTATTTTTTCCAGGTACTGGGGATTCAACAGAGTGGCACTCTACCATTGAGTTACATCTTCAGCCCTTTTTATTTTCCATTTTGAGACAGAGTCTCACTAAGTTCCTGAGGTTGACCTTGAACTTGCAATCCTCCTGCTTCAGCCTCCTGAGTAGCTGGGATTACAGGCATGGCCTCCTATGCTGGGCACTTTAACAGTATTTTTTAAATGCACATATTAGAGTTCCATTTAGAGCATATGCTAACATAACCTCCCAATTGACACTGAAATCACATTATTGCTTCTTCAAAGCCCATCTACCAAGGACTGCTGGCCTCCACTGTCACTGTTAAAGATATCTTAAAGATAGAGAGGAAAAGCCCAAATTAGAAAGATTCTCCTCAAAACAAAGGGAGGAAGGAACCCTAAGGGAAATGCAGAAAAGTAAATAAGTAGTGGTTAAAAGAGACTCAATGGCTGCATCTCTACTGAGAAATGAATTTTCCTTCAAAACCATGTGGGTCACTGAAGCTGTAGAATATTTCACCCAGGGAGTGTTTTTTAAAGCTTATTGTTGACCATCCTTTGGAGAACTGGTTTGTTTAACTCTTGCAGTCTTTTTTAAATTAAAAGGAAACCACAACTTCAAAATGTATTAATTATTTCCTTTATAGTTTCTCATTCTACGAATTCCAACACAACATTTGCTCCAAAATTATCTCAAGAACACACTGCAAACTCATTCTGAGGCATCGGAATATGTACTTCCCCAGAAAAAGGGTACATACTGACAAAACTACAGGCTGGAAACTTTCTGAACAGTAGTTTTGTAAACAGCTAAGGACTTTTACCCTACCTGAATAAATTCTGCATCTTAATTGTGTGTCTATTACTAACTCTCCATTCTACCATTACACTCCTGCCTCTGGGATGACCAACTGTCCTGGTTTGCTTGGCATTGACAGAGTTCTCAGGGCATGGGACTTTCAGTTTTAAAATCAGGAAAGTCTCAAGAAAACCCCAAGATAAGTCTGGTCAACATACTCAGAAGTCTTCTTGCAAAACTCCCTACCCCAGCCCACAGTGTATTAGAGCCAACCCTACTCAGAGTGCTAAAAGACCTTCAGCAAACTGCATGCACCAGTGTTATGACCGTCACCATCCAGATGACATTTTCCAGATCTGGTCTCTGTGATAGGCACATAGTAATGTGCCCATCTAAATACTAAATGGTGTCTAAATGCTTACATAAACAGACAGGCAAACAGAGAGGTTCTGCCCAACAGATGATGGAACATGAACTTGGGCATATAGCATTCTACTTTGCTTATCCTGAAAACTTTGGGGGGCTGTGGGAAAGGTAAGAGATCATGGGCTGATTTTATGCATATGAGCCTATATGCTGCAAGATTTTTTTCAGCACCAGGTAATTTCCTTCTATTGACCTGAGTCTCAGCAAGTCCCCAAAGGCCAAGTCCAGTGGTTAAAAGACAGACGCAGACTCCACTTTCTCCAAAGTGGTTAGTCTCTGTGAGTGGGGCCTTAAAGCTTAAAACATAAAAAGGAATTCAATTCAATAAAATTTATATGTGGAAAAAACAGTTCAAATGTGCGTAAGTAAAATGCTGGGAAAGGAAATGACGCGATCTTGGAAGAGATATTCGTTCTTGGCTGAAGCAAAGGATAATGAAAAGATCTGAGGCAACAGCCAAATATTGTCAGTGGAAGTTACATCAATGTAGTCTCTTTGGTGGGCCATTTAGCAACAAGTATCAGCATTCAAAGTGAACATTCTCCATGGAGCAATTCAACTAGAATCAGGACTTGCAAAAGTGCACCCAGATGCAGCTATTTCACTGTGCGACTTCAAAAAACCAAAATGAAAACAATAAAACTTCTTTAAATGTTCATTAATAAGGGATCGACTGGTTAAATTATTTATGGCCAATCTATTAAATGAATCAATGTATAGGCATTGTAAAGAGGAAGACAGCTCTGAGCTGATATGGGACCATCTCCAAGACAGATTAAGTTAAAAAATGTAAGGTGTAGAAGAGTTAGGATGGTATCATCTTGACTGGATTTTTTAAAAAAAAAGTTTGTCAATGCACTATACATGCACATTTTATATGATTACACAAATACCTGTGCTTTTACATGCCTAAGAAATGTCTGGGAAGATAAAGGACAGAGGGAATTTCTTACTTTATAACTTCCATAACTTGAAACTTTTTCACCATGTATCATGTTATTTTTTTTTAATGAACAATACTAAAAACTACTTTAAACAACATTTCTTTCATATCAATCATCATGAGTTTTATTCTATGGACAAAATGGTCCCAGTATAGGAGTTTTAAGTTAAAGAATGACTGAATGATAAATACCTATAGTATGACAAATGAAGGTACTTACAGTATCATTTATACTTCAAGAGAACTCTCTTGAAAGAACAAAGTTCTAACTTCAGCATTTCCATTTTTTTTTTTTTTTGGCCTCATCAAGTTACATAAACTGCCTATGCCCTGAAGTCTTCCTCTTTCAAATGAATATGAAAAGTAACACCCATTGCCTAGGGTGAGTATAGAGAACATGGCACAGCTTCAAGACACAGCAAACAACTCACAGTAGCCATAATAATTGAACTTGTAATAGTGATATGCTACCCGAAAGCCCCCTTAAAAATGTTCGAGATCCTTTTCCCAGTCTTCTGATTTGACAGCATTCATTCTTTTTTTCTCAAAATTGGCAATGATTAGCTCCTTATAAAATGGATAATTAGATCTGTTCTCTCTTTATGAAGATTGAAAGAGATGTTTATCAACAAGTTGTGATGTTTATCATGGTTTTTCTCAATATAAGAGTTTATTTTGTTTTCTTTTGATTTTTTTGGGTTTTGGGGGATACCAGGGATTGAACCTGAGGGCGCTTAACCACCGAGTCACATCCCCAGTCTGTTTTTGTTTTTTTTTTTTAATTTTCAGACAGGGTCTCACTAAGTTTCTTAGGGTCTCACTAAATTGCTGAACCTGGCTTTGAACTTGTGATTCTTCTGCCTCAGCCTCGCAGGTCACTAGATTGCAGGCATGTAAAATAAGCTCAGGTGTGTCCTGTCCTGTGACAGCATCAGAAGATAAGTAGAGCCACGGGAGCAGAGTGGAGGAAAGAGCTTTTGCTAAATTCTTCAGAATTCCACTCAACAGGTGATTAATTACTTCTCCGAGAAGAGAATACTTTCCACGTTACCAGAGCAAATTTTGTAGATTACAAATATTTTAGAGAATAAGGTTATCAGGCATGGTGGCACATGCCTGTACCAGCAACTCAGGAAGCTGAGGCAGGAGGATTACAAGTTCAAAGCCAGCCTTTGAAGAAAAAGAAAGGAAAAAATGGTCTGGGGATGTGGCTCAGTGATTGAGCGTCCCTGGGTTTGATCTCCAGTACAAAAAGAAAAGAAAGGGTAAGGTCTGTCAGATGGACCTGCTGGCCTAAACGGTCACATGCCCTGCACTGCATTTGAACATCAACAGTTCATTTCTCTTAAAAAAAAAAAAAAAAA
>PVKS010024304.1:0-31231 GCA_004027875.1 Aplodontia rufa
TTTGCGAGGTTAGCCATCAGCCCTACTGCTTCCCCAAATATGTTAGCATCAACAGATGAGAGAAACCATTCGGCCCTTGAGTCTCTGAGATTGGGAGACTTCACTAAGCATAATTCTATCCATCTCCATCCATTTGATTTCAAAAGACATCATATCATGCTCCCTAATGGCCGAGTCCACACTAGGAATCTTAAGAGGACATAGGAACCGTGCCTCACAAAGAGGCACAGGTGCATACAATTTGACAACCAGCATGAGGGAAAGGAGGGTACAGATGCCTGGAATGGATCCATGGCCCCAGGTGAAGAACTGCTGATGAAGAGACAGAGGGAATGTGTGTAAGGAAGACTGGAAGAGGGGCCTAAGATCATAGGTGAGAGTTGGTGCGGTGCAAGGATCAGGGAGACCCGGATGCAAATTCTAGCCCTACCCATAATAGTCATGTAGGAGAATCTGTGTGTGGCAGAGGAGGAGGAACAATTCTACAGAGCTAGTAGCAAAACACAAAGGCACAACTTAATTAAATGTCAGGCAGCGCATACCTATGCATCCCAGGGTCAAAAGATTAGAACATTGCCAGGGCTCAAGAACCCTCCCTCTTTCACCTTTCCAATTATAATGCCCCATACCCTACCCAAAGATAGTCATTGACTTGTACCAAAATAATTTCCACACTTTCTTTATAATTTTACCATCCCAGTGTATATCACTAAAGAGCGTGACCAACTTTTTTTTGTTGTTGTTCATGGGGAGTGAACTGAAGGGTTCTCAACCACTGAGCCAATCTCCTGCCCCTTTTTTATTTTGTTTTGAGACAGGATCTTACTAAGCTGCTTAGGGCCTCACTAAATAGCTTTGAACTCACGATTCTCCTGCCTCAGCCTCCTAAGCACCTGGGATTACAGGTGTGAGCCACTCTGCCCCATTCTTTTGCTTATTCTTTAACTTTGCATATGTGGAAAACCTGCAGTACAAATTCTATTTGGTCTGACTTCATTCCCTTGTTGTGGATCAGAAAATAGTACCCCAAAGTGAAGGCATCAGAAAAAGTTTCTTTCTGACTTTCTCCTGTCCTGGCTCTACTCCACATCTCCCCCTAGGGAAGCCATAGAAACTAGAATTTCTCTTTCACATAGGAAACTAGATTCCTAGTGTGACCTGTGGCCCAGAAAATGTTAATAATCATTGCTAGAACTGGGGGCATGGTTCAGTGGCAGAGCACTTGCCACTAGAAACTAGAATGCTTTTCCCCAAAGCCATAAAGTCTAAAAATATTTCTATAATCTTCCCCTGCCTTTCTGTCTTGGAGCTGGGCAAAAAAGACATTCTCTGGCCTGCCTTGTCAAAAAGATCATAAGACCTTCATTTCAGAAGGAGTCCTGTCTCAGACCTGGGAGGAAAGAAGGCTGCACTTAGAGGCCAAGAAGAATCTAAACAGGCAGGCTAAGCTTGGTTTCTCCCCTTGGTCTGTTTCTAGTAGATCACGCCCTTTTTGTCCAATCATTATTTCTACATGACTATCCATGCTTCATCAAACATAAGTGTAGAAATGGCTAGCCCACCATTGTTCTCTGGGGTCTTTACCCTGAAGGTTCCTGTTCATGTAGAATTATAGTCAATAAATTTATTATGCTAACAATGCTCTTGTTACCGGTGTCAATCATGATCCTTTATAAGGGGAGGAAAGGAATCACCTTCTTTTTCGGCCCCTCCTCCCTTAACCCTGTGTTTGTAAGATTTATCCTTGTGTGGATCTGCATGGGCTCACTCCCATTGCTGTGTAGGATCTCATTTTATGAGTCCCACAACTTATTTATCCCTTCCACATTAATGGACATTTGAATTGCTTCCTGATTGTGGCTATTACAAATCATGCTCCTGAGAACATTTCTGGCCATGCCTCCTGATGCTCCTGGCCTGTGAGTGGCAATACTGAACAAGAGGATGTGTCTATTTCCTGCAGAGTGGATAAGGGCAAATCCAAAGTGGAGGTATCGATCTACACTTTCTACAGCAGAGTGTGCAAATAGTTCTGTTCGCATCCTCTCTCACTCCCTCGTCTGTGCTGCAGGGGCCTCCAGTTTTGATCTGGGATACTCAGGTCAAGGAGAAAGCAGAGTTTGATGGCATCCCCTGGGCCACATCCCTGTGCTCCTAATGGCTCCTGTTGTGTCCACAGAGCAGCAAGCTGTGTGGCTGAGCCTTCTGCTGGATCAGGCCCTTCCTGGGGGCTGAGAGTAAAAGGCAAGCTGCTCAGAGAGCCCACCGAGGAAGGCAGACAGGACACAGAAGGCAGAATTGGCATCTCATTCCTGTTTTTGTTTTTTTTAAAGAGAGAGGGACAGTTGAGAAAAAGAGAGAGCGCGCTCGCATCAATCTTATTTAGTTTTTCATGTGGCTTTCATTGCTCGGAGACCTCGTTGTGGACGTGGTGCTGGGGTTTGAACTCCCACACTCACGCATGCCAGGCAAGTGCCATAACTGCTGAGCTACTGCTCCAACTCCTTCATTTTGAAAGGATGCACACGGACTGGAGCAGTGGCTCAGGGGTTGCAGCGCTTGCCTGACATGCATGAGGACCAGAGTTCAAACCCCAGCACTACAACTAAGTGTCGGAAAAACAAGACCTAGATGAAAAAAAAAAAGTAAAGTTGATTCTCTCTCTCTCCCTCCCCCTCTCCCTCTCAAAAGAAAGAAACAAAGAAAGAAAGCCATTTCATTGGCTAGTGTGGACGGGGACACGGTGCCAGGATGAGAGGTGTCTGAATTCCTATCTTTGCAGGGCCATAAAGTAGTCCCATTCTTGGTCACACTCATCAGCTCTCTGTGCACCCACTCCCTTCTCTGGGGAAAAGAAAAGAAGCTAACACCTGCCTACCTCCTAGGTAGGAGCATGTCATCCCCAAATGACAGATAAGAGGGCCACCAGGAAAGAACTGGGGATGCAGGCCACCCTGCGATTTGTGTCACTCTCAATTTTAATAATCAAAGTAATTGACAAAACCAATCCTTCCCAGTTTTCTTTCTATAGATCTGTCTATAAAAATTCTATGGCAGGGGCTGGAGTGGTGGCTCAGCAGTTAAAGCACTTGCTTGGCATACAGGAGGACCCAGGTTCAAACCCCAGCACCACGTACACAACTAAGTGTCGGGGAAACAAAGGCCAGATGAAAAAATAAATCAAATTGATTCTCTCTTTCTCTCCTCTCTCTCTCTTTCTAAAAAAAGGGGAAAAAAATTCTTTGGTAAACGTTTGACTTTTAGTTCTCCCAAAAGCCTCACCAGCATCTCCATGGCTTTCAGCGAGGGAAGAAAGCCTTTCTTGCAAAGAGCAGAGAGTAGATTTTTACCTGGTCAGGAGTTATACCCAAGGGTACTTCATGTCACCACTCACAGGTGACAGCACCTGTTCCCCTGCAGTGTGACACCCGGAGGACTCCTGGTAGTGGGACACTCTTGGAGGGTCTCCCACAGAGACCACCCTCAGCATTCCTCAGCTATGAAATGGGAATGACATCTCCGTCGCAAGGTTATCTTAAGGACTTTTGAAGATAAATTACAGAAAACTGCACAGAGAAAATGTAACTAATTGGAAAACACTGCTTCGATCTTCAGCTCAGATTTGCAGGGACAACCTTGCTCACAGTGGTCTCTCCTGATGAAGTTGCCCTAGCCATTCTCATATTTTGGTATCTAGAAGGCATCTTCCAAACTGAGAGCTCATGTTCTAGTGTGACTCGGAATCTGTGGCCTTGGCCCTTGAGACTTTGGCCCTGGAGGGGCAGGAATGGAGGGGCCAGCTGGGTCATCCTGTCATCACTTCCGGCCTGAAGAATCTGCTTGATGGTGACAACTTTGAGCAGGCAACATTGTCCCTGCTGTCCCACAGAGCTGCGATTCAGACCCCATGCTTGGTCCTGCCAAGCTCCCATAGTCCTGGATCCCGGTCACTGGCCTCCAGTGCCAGCCAAGTGAAAAGAGGCCACTTTACATTTGGTACAAAGCCTCAGCCGGTCTCATTCATGGTGCCCGGAACATGCTAAGCTCCGGACACGCGGCTGGAAAGGAGCACTTCAACTCAACTCCCTTCCTGCCTCCCACTGGCGGGCTCTCACAGATGGAGACAAACACGCTGTGGCTTGTCTTTTCCACCCCTTGTCTCCCCAGATGTCAAGCAATGCTGTTCTGGCGAGTGGCTTGAGAAAAGCCCCATTCTCCTCGATCCTCCTCACCTGCCAAGAAGCCCTGGCCTGCAGGTGCCTGGCGGAGGCCAAGGAGCTGCCACAAAACGCCAGCTCATTCATGCTGTTGAGAAGAGGCCTCCTATTGCCAAGTCCCAACCTTGGCAGCTCGGTGAGTCACAGGGCCTGGTTCTCATTAGCAACACCTGTCTGCCTGGGCTTCCAACCCGATCACCCACCCCCTGCTGCTTCACACAAGTGCAGGTGACCCCAGATCAGGGTCTCCTTCTGAGCTATAGTCCTCCTCCTGACAAAGCCCTGCTTGTCTGGAACTCTGGGTCTCAGAGAGGTCTCCAGCAGAGAGACTGACATTCCCACCCCATGTGCTCCTTGTGGATGGAGAAATTCAGGTGGAGGCTGGAGAGGACCTCCAGGAGCAGCATCTGGTCCTGTGGATCTCAAGGCTGGCTGCAGTTAGAAACCACGTGGAGGACTTTCAAAAATGAGATTCTGATTTCATTTGGGAAAGTGAGGGAGAACCCTCAGTGGAGCCCAAGCTAGAAATCCTGGATCTGTTCAATCCAGTTAATTTTATGGACAGGAGAAACTGGAGCAGAGAGGAGGGACTTTTGAGATTATTGATCTTATCTAATCCATCTGTTTTACAGATGGAGAAACTGAGGCCCAGAGAGGTTAAGTAGACTCGCCCAAGGCTCCACAGTCATAAATGATATCTTTCAGTAATTTGGGCAGCTTGCTAATAGTTTTTAAATGGTTCTATTTGTATTGTCTCTCCTTTCATTGTTTTAAAGCTCTGCTGTAAACCTACCATGGTTCCCAACTACTCAAGAAATACTCTAATTCCTTCACATGGCAGCCATGGCCCAGTCACTGCTGGCTCCCACTTACCTTTCCAGAAGTTTCACCTACATTCAGGCAAGGAGTCCCCAGGCCTGGTCCTGTTGCTTTAGAGGCTTCATTGTGGCTTTCTGTGTCCCTGTTCAGAGCATGTTTTGGGGGTGGTTTGTTTTTTTTAACTGTGGTTCTTGTAGGTGGTGGCTTCATGGTCCCTGACCTGTAAGATGGTCCCTCTGGTCTCCCTGATGGTAATGGAAGGTACTAGCTTCAATGTTGACCCCTGTGAGACTCAGCAAGGGAGGGAGGGGTGTCAGTCAACCTTGAGGCTGAAAGGCAAGTGGCCCAGCCATCCAGGCTATATAGCTGACACTGGTAATTCTTGGAGGGGTCGCAGGCTGTACCTGTGAAGGGCATGAAGAATGCATATGGCACTGAGGTGGCATGGAGCCAGGATGTGCAGTTCCGAAGCCCAGGGTTTCATCCCCCTTCCTTTTTTCCTGTAGTGTACTTCTTACAAAATCCTGTTTGTAAATTCCAGAGCTGTAGTTTTTTTCTTTAAGCAAATTTCCATGGCATATGTAAACACTAGGAACAGGATTGTTTGGTCATAGGATATCTCAGACACTTATTTGCCTACATAATTCCAGATTGTTCTTTGGAACAGCTGCACCTGTGTGCCTTTGTACCAGCCGGGCATAAGGGTCTACTGTCCCCACACTTCTGCTAACAAATGAATCAGGATCCAGCTTTCTAATTTTTGTCAGATCACCGGTAGGCAAGCTACAACTTATTGTTAGTCTAACGTGCAGCTTTTTAAAGTTACTCATGATTTTGAGCATGTTGTCATTTGTCTGCTAGATTCCATCAGCTCTGGGTTCTTCCCACGGTTTATCATTCGGCCCACTTTTCTCTAGGGCTCTGTGCAAGGATAGGTGGACAGGCCTCAAATCAGCATGCTAGTATCTAGATTTGTTATGACACTGAATAGTGGGGAGACCCGTGGGTCCATTGCTCTTGCCATTCTTGTTCATTCTCATCTCTTTGGGACTTCATCTCCCCGCTCTTCCCCTCTAGCCCTCTGTTCTCCAGCTACACTGGCCGTGACCATGGGGAGCCAGTTGTACTTTAGGGCCTTGGACTCTCAGCCCTGTTTCTAAAGTAGCACTTGACTGCTTTCTCCCCTTAATTTTTCTTCTTAGCATCTCCCACCACCCGGAATCCCCATTGCTCATGTTACGTGTTTTCTGGGTCGTTATTTTTTTAGCTCTTTCTTAGGTGCCACCAAAGCAAAGATTGTCCATTTGTTGCTTGATATCAAGTGAAGGGGAATGTGCCATGGGCACAGCAGATGTTCAATAATCACCTGTTGAACTGACTCAATTCTTGTCAGTTCCTCATACCTAGACACACCGGGACACTGCTCAGATTACACATGTGGACATCATCTATTTTGTTTTCTTTCTTTCCTTCTTTTTTTTTCCTTTTTTTTTTTTTTAAAGAGAGAGGGACAGTGAGAAAGTGAGAGAGAGAATCAATTTTATTTAGTTTTTCATGTGGCCTTCATTGCTCCGAGACTTCGTTGTATAGATGGTGCTGGGGTTTGAACATGCCGGGCAGGTGCTGTAACGGCTGAGCGACCGCTCCAGCCCCTCTTTTTTTTTTTTTTTTTTTTAAGAAAATGATGGGGTTGGGGGGAGACAGAGAGGAAATCAATTTTATTTATTTTTCCATCTGACCTTTGTTTCACCAACACTTAGTTGTGTAGGTGGTAGTGGGGTTTGAACCCAAGTCCTCATACTTGCTAAGCAAGCACGTGCTCCAACTGCTGAGCCACTGTTCCAGCCCCTGTTATCTGTTTCCTAAAGAAAGTTTTTATTTATTTTTTATTATTTATTTAAAGAGAGGGATAATGAAAGAGAGAGAATCAATTGTATTTCGTTTTTTGTGTGGCTTTCGTTGCTCCGACACTTCATTGTGAATGTGGTGGTGGCATTTGAGCCTGTGTCCTTGTGCATGCCAGGCAAGCACCATAATCAATGAGCCACGGCTCCAGCCCCCTAAGGAAAGTTGTTAGATCTTTAGGAAAAAATGTGTTATTGGAGCTAGGGATACTGCTCAGTGGTAAAGTGCTTGACTTGAATGTGCCAGGCCCTGGGTTTGATTCCCAACACCACAAAAAATGGTTGTATTTATTAAAAAAAAAAAAGAGAGAGAGACATTACAGAATGATAAAACCATAAAAGGTGGCTAAGCCTGAAACTAAGTGGAATTCCTATAGGGATTCATTCACTTCCCAAGGGTCTCTGGTGCTGTACCCAAACTGACTGGCTCAATATATTTCCAGATCTGGCTTTGGAAAAAAAATTTCTCCTAAATTCAAGATTATTCCCTCGAGTTTGTATATCAGAAATTACTTTGATTGTCATGTATTGCTTCCACTGAGCTATATCCCCAGATCTTTTTAAATTTTATTTTAAGATAGGGTCTTGCTAAGTTGCTGAGGCTGGCCTCAAACTTACAATCCTGCCTCAGCCTCCTAATTTTCTGGGATTACAAACATGTGCCACTGTGTCCAGCAATCATTTTCTTATTTACGAAAATAGAACTCTTGGGATGGAGCGGTGGCTCAGCAGTTTCAGTGCTTGCCTGGCAAGCACGAGGACCTGGGTTCAAACCCCAGCACCACGTACACAACTAAGTGTTGGAGCAACTAAGGCCATGTGAAAAACTAAATAAAGTTGTTTCTCTCTTTCTCTGTCTCTCTCAGTGTCCCTCTCTCTTAAAAAAAAAAAAAAAATATATATATATATATATATATATATATATATCTTCATAAATAAGGCTCTGTTTTTAGGCTTAAAATCTTAATCCAGGGGCTGGAACAGTGGCTCAGCAGTTGGAGTGCTTGCTTGGCATGCACAAGGACCCAGGCTCAAACCCCAGCACCACATACACAACTTAGTGTTGGAGAAACAATGGAAGATTGAAAAAAAAAATAAAATTGATAAAAAAAATCTTAATCCAATATAATGACAGGTAATTTAAAAAACACCTGGTCACAGCTGCATAAACACTTTCTAAAACATGTGATTTCATTTGCTTTCTCTGAAACTTGCAAAAAAATGTTAGGAAACAATGGAGCTAGAATTCAGCAATGTCTTTCTTTAAAAAAAAATCAGTTGGAGTGCCAGTTGTATAGGCTCTGTCCTTTGTTAAAAAAAAAAAAAAGTTTTAACTCCACAGTGGAAAAACTAACACTGTCACTAGGATATGAAGAAACCATGGTGAAGAACTAAGGACAGCGAGGCCCTGCAGAATGGCCAGCGGCATCTGCTCCGAGCGCCTTTATCAGCAGCCTTGTATGTTCTATTCAGGACTCTCAGAATGATTGTTGGCATGATGTAGACAAATTGACGCAAATTAGTTTAGCACGGGCTATGCAAAGTTTAAGCTTGTTGAGCAACACACGTGGACCACATAGCAACAGCTCCAACACTGAGCAAAAAGTGCTGGATGCAAAGTACTAAGTACCCTAGATCCTGATCTTCCAGAAGGGAAGCAGCTTTTGCAAATCCCAGGTGGAGGCTGGGGGAGGGAAAGGAAGGAGGGGGTAGGAAGCTGGAAATAGAGGATGGAGCCCCCACACTGACCCTGAAGGCCAGTGATCGTTGAGAAAAACGGCTCCTTAAAGTGCCGCTTGCTTTGCCTCCTGTTATTCCAGGGCCACAAATCCTCAAAGGACTAGCCCCAAAGATTAAGGGGATTCCGCCACTTTGCTCTTTACTTTGGCTTCAGATATCTCAAGACAATTCTTTTGGGGCTGGTGTCACACAGACCACCTAGAGGGACCTTCTAATTGTATTTACAGTAATTTAATTACAGCAGGGAGAGCTTCAGAAGGCAGGATTTACCAAGATCGATACTGTGGGTGCCACTGGCAGTTTTAATCTGTTAAATCAACAGAGAAATGGTAAAAAATAAAGCAACTGCAGAGTTTCGAAACCACTTCATGGAGTCTTGCTTTTTCTTCTCTTCTTTTTTCTTTTCTTTTTTTTCCTAAGAGAAGGCCAGGTGGGTGCAGGAGACATTTCTGGGGTCAGCAGCTTTCTCCCTTTTATTCATGTTAGCTTATACTCAATGCATGCATTATATCCATACACACAGAAAGAGTTTAGATATTGAACCATAGCTGTGTGTGTGTGTGTGTGTGTGTGTTTAACTAAAATATCTCTGGGTAGGCAGCTCCTCCTCTGGGAAGGAAACCTGAGGTGGAGGCAGGCTGAAGATTTACTTTTAACCTCATTCTCTCTCTCTCTTTTTCTTCCCCCCACCTGACACATTTTTTACACAAAAACTTTTAAAATAATTTTTTCAATGTATCCATAGGGACATTGTCCCTGTAAATATTAAAGCACAAAAGTCAGTGATCAATGTACAATTCAGGCAATTTTAGATTTTTAGATTGTTTGGCTAACTAGTTACCTAGCTTTGATTGATGGCTTTCCCTTTGGAGGCCTCTGAGTCCCTCTATAAAATGGGAGGGAGCATAGCAAGGGAGCATAGCGGCTCCTCCTGAAGGCTCCCAATTGTTCCCTGGGACTGAAATTCACTGACCAGGGTCTAAAAACAGCACGTGCTGCTACTGCCATCTAGCAACCCAAGTGGGGCTATGTGCATCCAGCCTTTCTTGGGCATTTTGAATCTGGCCAGGGTCAGGGTAAGAGTTATTAAAAAACACAGACTTCACAGGATATGCGGACATCCTGCAGTTCCAATGTGCTTTCTAAGCAAGAAAGTGTAAAAATACAAACAAATCCTTAGACATTTAAAAAGTAGTCGTGAGCCTGAAATCTTTCACTAACATAGCAAAACCATCGTTGCAAGTCAGTGGCCTCAGAGTCTTGGTAATGTCCCCAGGCTGTTCAATACAGCAATTTGTTGTACCTACTGTGTGTCTAGGGCACTGTGCAGCTGTGTGTGTGGTAAAAGGAGGCAGGGATTTGGTATTATGCAGCTCAGAATCTGCAGCCCTTATAGGACAGAGACTGTGACCTTGTGGAGGTGGAGTCTTGATTAGCCAGCATAGCACTGGCACATAAGAGGAAGCTAAAACGTTCTTGCTTTTACTGAATGAATGAATGGATGGATGGAGGAAAGAATGATCCACCTATGAATTTTTTTTTAAAGAGAGAAGGACAGTGAGAGAGAGAGAGAGAGAGAGAGAATTTTTTTTTTTTTTTAGTTTTTCATGTGGCTTCCCTTGCTCTGACACTTAGTTGTGTACATGGGTGCTGGGGTTTGAACCTGTGTACATGCGCATGCCGGGCAAGCACTGTAACTGCCAAGCCACTGCTCTAGCGGTGATAACTCCCCTGATTGTGAGGATCCAGGGTTAAAGGGACAATGACTCTGTCAGCTGGAAAGTACTTTGAAAAGGCAGTGGAGTAGGGAAATCTCCATGTTTTGTGGCTCATCTAGCATTTACTGTGCATAATCTTTACTCCCCAGTTTTATGTCTCCATTTGAGAACTAGAAAGTGTCTTCAGTCATGTATTCTACGTTTACTTGACTAGCTAAAAGATATGTGGTGGCCCTACTATAGCTTCAGCATCAAGTACACGCAGGGATTGTTCTCCCGGACTCCTTCCCCAACTCTGCTCCTTCCTGGCCAAAGAGTAGGCTGTGCTCTTTGTTTTTGTATCACCTCCAGGTTTCCATATACGTACACTGAAGGATTCGATTTAAAACCCAACGCCATTCCCTTCAAGAATGGACTCTAATAGGGAAAGTTGCCAAGGACTCGTGCCTGCCCAACAATTATAAAGAAGCCAAGACATGCTGCCACCTGTTGGTGATGCATTAAATCGTAAGCAAAACTCAAGTTTAACATTTCAATTTTAACTACCCCTAATGAATTTACAACCTGTTTAGTGTAGAAAACATTTACATACCTATTTACAGTATCACGGGCAAACCATCTTTTCTCCAAATATAATAATAATAATAATAATAATAATAATAATAATAAAACAATACATAAGGAGCAGTCATTCAGTACCATCTGAATTTCCCCTCTACATCCACAGAGCCACTGGGTTCTTGGATTATCCCCAATTTACAGATCAGGAAACTGATCATCAATGAAGGAATGACTTGCTCAAGGTCACCTGGGTGGAAAGTAGCAGAGATGGAGCTCATGTCCTTCTATTTAACTGGGATGCTCCCAGCTCAGTGTATTCTGCAATGTTGATTTCCTCTCTCCTGATTTGGAGAATATTTAACATCATCGATTAACCCCATTACTAAAAAAAAAATCAACCTTAGCATTTTGTGCATATCTATCAAGTTTTTTTCTTTTACGAAAGCAAGAAAGAGGGGCTGGAGCAGTGATTTGGCAATTACGGCACTTGCCTGGCATGCATGAGTACCGCAAGCTCAAACCCCAGCACCACGTACACAATGAAGTGGAGCAACGAAGGCCGCATGAAAAACTAAATAAAATTGTTTCTCTCTTTCTCTTTCTCTCACTGTCCCTCTCTAAAAAAAAAATAAGGAAGAGAGAGAGTCAATTTTATTTTTTCATCTTTTTGTTGTTGTTGTTGTTTTTCCTCTACTTAGTTGTGTATATGGTGCTAGGGATCAAATCCATGTCCTTGAATGTGCAACTTCTCTACTGCTGGTCCACCCCTCCAGCCCCGTCTATGCAGTGTTTCTTTCTTTTAAGAGAAGGAGAGAGGGAGAGAGGGAGCAAGTAAATCTATTTTACTTTTTCATCTTTTTTTTGTGTAGTTGTTTCTCTAGTACTTAGTTATTTATGAGGTGCTGGGGTTCAAATCTGGGTCCTTGTGCATGCCAGCCAAGCACTCTTAACTGCTAAGCCACCACTCCAGTCCCCTATCCAATTTTTTTTGCTGTTTTTTAATAAAGAGAGAACAACAATAAAAAAGAGAAAGAGAATCCATTTTTATTTAGTTTTTCATGTGGCTTTCTTTGCTCCAACATTTTGTTGTTGTATGTGGTGTAGGGGTTTGATCTCACGTCCTTGTGCATGCCAGGCAAGTGCTGTAACCACTGTGCAACCACTCCAGCCCCCCATCCAGTATTTTTAATGGCTATGTTATCTCTATATTTTTACTTTTAAGTATACTTATAATGTTGGTCAAAACCAAAAGTACTCTTTTTTAAAAAATTCATTCATTTACCTACTCATTCATTTATCCAATTAAATTCAGCAAATGCTTAATCTGTACCAGGCGAGATACAATTGCTGGGGAAAGAAAAAAAAAAGGATCATCACCACCCTTGTGAAGCTAACAGTCTAGAAGAAAAATAATCTACAAATAATCACACAGGATGAAGAAATGCTTCAAAGGAAGAAGAGTTCCAGGAAAACAGGTAACAAGAGAAGCTGGTCTATACTGGGGAATCACTGAAGCTTTGCTGAGGAGGTGGTGTTCCTGATCTACTCTCCAGGTAGTTGCTGGGTTCGAGGAGGGAAAAGCCCACCTCATCATCTCTCCCCATGGCGCAGATAGTTGGATCAGCTAGCCCTTCCCTAAGCAGATGACGGAGTAAGAATGGTAGTCTTCTCTCATTGCAGGCACCCCAATATTTCCAGACAATCTCTCCTCCCGTGGCCTCAGGGAGATGGAAGCTTCTCAGGATGAGCCCTGCACCTTCACCCTCATCATTAAGGTATCAAGATGTCTGGCCCAGATTGTTGGTGCCTGCCCTCACAGGGGAAAGCTAGAGCCCAGGGTTTCCTGCTAAGGTCATCGTGTTGATTCCTGAGTGACAGGAAAAGTACTTTGAGCAACTGCACCTCTGGTTCTCAATCCTTTCCACACACTAAAATCACCTGATGTTAGTCCTTACCCACAGAGCTTCTGCCTTCATTGACCTGGGACAGTCCCTGGGTGCTATGTTTTTAAAAAGTTACCCAGGTGCAAGGCAGGCTTATAAGGACCATGCTTGGTATTTCTGCTGCATTTAACACTGATACCTACTTCCTTTTCTCTCCCTTGATTGTAGCCTGGTGCTAATTACGTGGGACTCCTCTAACACTTGCATCTCTGTGTGTTGCTGGACCTCCATTCTCAGACTCCCAACTATAACTGTTCCCCTGGTTTCTTCACCTTCTCTACTTTTATATTATTTCTTCAGCAATCACACACATTTTCAGAGATTCAGCCTTCTCTTTCTCCTCCTAGTCTCTTGCCTCAGACTCAGACTCCTATCTTATCTTCCTGTTGGACACTGACACCTGGACATCTGATAAGACTTCCAAAACTGTGGCTTCTTCCAGTCAAGCCTTGATCATGCCTAGTTTTCCAACACTGTTGTAACAAATGACAACATACTTAGTGGCCTGAAACAGCACAAACTGATTATCCTATAGTTTTGGACTCCAGATGCCTACCATGGTTCTGAGTTAAAAATCAAGGTGGCGGCAAGCTTGCATTCCTCCTGGAGGCTCTGTGGAAATGCCTTTTCTTGCTTTTTCCAGCTCCTAGAGGCCACTGTATTCCTCAACTCATGCCCCCTCACAACTAAAAGCCTGCAATGGCCTTGTATCTCTTCTGCCTCCCTTGTCTCCAAGTAAGGATCCTTGTGATTGCATTGGGGCTACCCAGGTAAAACAATACAATAACCCTATTTTAAGGTCAGCTGGTTAGCATCCTAATCTACCTGCAGCCTCGAACCCTCCTGCCAGGCACATGCGCACATGTTCTGGAGATGACCTGGAGTGTTTGTGCCACTACTGTCTTCCATATTCACCTCTTTCCTTTCCAACTTTATGTGTTCTAGTGCAGGCCTTCATTATTTCTCATCTAATTGGTGTCTCTTCTTTTGGTTTCTCCTCACTTCCTCTACCCTACAGTGGGCTATAGAATCTGTCTTCCTAAGGGCATTTCAAATAATGAATACTATTAACTTAAGCTGTCAGCACTGTTAGAAATACCAGGCTTGCCATAAAACACACGGTCAGAGGTGGGTGAAGGAGGTGAAGGTTTACCTCAGTACTGAAGCGTGGAAGGGAATGTGCACCAACACGGAATCTGTGCAGTTTATCCTCAGCCTGAGGTAAATGCTGCCCTTCACCCTTATTGGAGGAGCTCAGGGGTACAAGCTACATGATTGGCTAATATTGGATAGAGGTGGGTGTAGGCAATGAGGTCACAGGAAGCAGATAGGCGGGATACCAGGGGTCATGGGAAGTAGATGGGCCAGTCCTGAAATAAGGTCACAGGAAGTAGGTAGGCGGGTAGCGGAAGGACACATGAGGTAAGCTGTTACATTATGAATTCCAACTGACAAAAAGAGAAGCATAAATCTCGGGGCATATCCCTAGATGATTTCTTCACTCATTTTTTTTGTTGTTGTTGTTAAATTAATTTGCTGATGTGTTCCTTTGGTTTTCTTCCCTAATTCCACCCTCTTCCCTTCTTCCCCAGGGAGAACCACAAGCAGGGATTTTGAATGAACTCTTTCATGCATGAATTTATGTATTTGCTGCAAAGATAGGCATGGTTCAAATGTGTTCCCTAAAGTTCATGAGTTAGAAACTTAGTCCCCACTGCAATAGAGCTGGGACATGGGGCCTGATAAGACTAGTTAGGTGATGACTTCTCTGCCCTTAGGAGTGGAGTAGTGTTGTCAGCAGGACTGGGTTAGTTATTGGAGAATGGTCTTGTTGAAAAAGAGATACTCCTCTCTCTTGCTCTTCTGCCTTCTATCATGGAATGATGCAGCATGCTGGATGTGGTGGGCTCCTCCCAGCCTCTGGGACTGTAGCAAAATTTTTTTCCTTTATAAATTACCCAATCTGTGGTATTCTGTTATAGTAACAAAAAGCAGATTAAGAAAAATAGCAACATATAGGATACTTTAAGTATATTTAAAATTTTTTGTATAAATGATATCCCACTGATTGTATCACTCTAAAAATAATTTTTTTCATCTACTTTATTTCCTTTTTTTTATTTCTTTTTAAAGAGAGAGAGGGACAGTAAGAGAGAAGAGAGAGAGAGAATCAATTTTATTTAGTTTTTCATGTGGCTTTCATTGCTCTGACACTTCATTGTGTAAGTGGTGCTGGGGTTCAAACCCACATCTTCATGCAGGCCTTGCAAGCTCCAGCCTCTACTCCACTTCATTTCTGAGATCTAAACTTATTTATAATACAGAACTAGTTTCTTATTTTAACCATTATATAGATTCAGTTAAATGAATATATATCTTGGTTTTCAATTTTTATTTTATTATGGATGGGTAATTCATTTACACAGTTGATAAGTTAAAATTATAGAAAATGGTACATACTAAGACCATGGTCCACCTCTACTCCTATCTATCCTATCTTCACCCCATCACTTCTGAGTTTCTTATATTACATTCTAGCTTTGGATCATACAAACATGTGTTCATGTTTTTAACTCCTTCACTTAAAAAACAGCCACTGCCTTATATTTAGCCTTTTGCATTTAGCACTATATTACAGAATTACTATGAAGTTGTTGGTTTTTAGTTTTATGGGAGGTGCAGGGACCTAAGTTCCCTTACATATTGAACCTCTGAGGCAACAAGACCTCAACTGGAACAGCTGTCTCTATGCCTTAGGGGCCCCAGCCCTTGTCCACATGGCCCATTTTGCCATGGAAGAAAGGAGGTGCCTAGTTTCAAATGGATCAATGGCAGTGGTGGCCCCTATGGGCTCCTGGACTACTGAGTCTGTGAAAGAAAGAGGACATGGAAAAATAGCAAGTAAAGGTCACCTGTAGAAATCAGTAATACCCATACTTAACAACAAATGGACACTGTTTCGACAGCAGGTCTCAAAGCTTGTCCCATGAACACAAAAGTGCCATCCAGAAGTTTGTCTTATGTCGAAGACCTGCACACCCACAAGGAAGTTATTCCTGTGAGTCTCCTTATTAGCCAACAAGCTAATATGTTTCTCTACAAGCCTCTCTGACAGGTGCTGTTCAACAAGTGGATGTTTGCTGATCTGAAAGGGGAGAGAGAATATCTCAATACAGTTCATACTTGCATCTATTCTGTTATGAATTAGCAGTCAGAGTCCACATTTTCCATATTTAAGAGGCTTTTGCCTTCGCTCCTTGTGTCTTTCTTTTGGAAATCTGTACTTTGTCTATTTTTTTATTGCATTGTTTTATTTATTCCTTATTTTTCCAAAGTTGTTTTATAACTTACTAGTTGATTAATAGACTGACTAACCACAGCTCTCTATGAGTTTCAAATATTCTTTCCGACATATCATTTGTTTATTTTTGATTATGGTTCCCTTAACTTGAAGAGCTTTCTTTTTAACAATTTTTTTTAAAAGAGAGAGGGACAGTGAGAGAGAGAGAAAGAGAGAATCAATTTTTATATAGTTTTTCATGTGGATTTCATTGCTCCAACACTTTATTGTGTACGTGGTGCTGGGGTTCGAACCTGAGTCCTCACATGTGCCAGGCAAGCACTGTAACCTATGAGCCACCGGTCAAGCCCCTTGAAGAGTTTTTGATTGCTCAGTGGTCATATTTATTAATTTTTAAATGACATCTGAATTTCATATCATAGAACTTCCCAAACCCAAGGTCATAAAAATATTCTCATGTTTTTCTCTAACACTTTTCCCCTCAAATGATTATCCACCAAATGGAGATGTCACTTTCTCATACAGAAAATTCCCTCACTTATTTGGGTCTTCTTTTGAATTTTCCATTATATTCCTTTAGTTTGTTTTCTATTAACGTAAACTGTTTCAATTATTGATAATTTATGGCATGTTTAATATCTGATAAAACTAATTTCCTTGCACTTTCTTATTCAGAATTTTCTTGGTTAACTTTGCTTATTTATTTTTTCATCTTAACTTCATATTCAGCTTAATCTACATTTGAAAAAATGGTTAATGTTTTTATTGAGATCAAGTTAAATGAATATATGAAGAGTTAATGAAGTTTTTCTTAATGTTCAAATTGTTCTATCTTTGCCAGTAAGAATAGCTTTAAGTTGACTCCTGAGTTAGTTTATTTATTTTTTTATTTATTTTTTAAAGAGAGAGGGACAGTGAGGAGGGGGATGGAGAAAATAAATTTTTTATTTAGTTTTTCACATGGCCTTCGTTGCTCAACACTTTGTGTGTACATGGTGCTGGGGTTTGAACGCACGTTCTCATGCATGCCAGGCAAGCGCCCTCACCGCTAAGCCATGACTCCAGCCCATCCTGAGTTCTTTTTAATTAATAAAAATTTGATTTAAAAAATTTCAAACATACAAAAAGGAGAGTATTGAAGTACAAATACCCCCATGTATATATCACATAGCTTTAAATATTATTAACTAATGGCCATCCATTATCATCTATGCCTCCACTCAACAACCCTGCTACGGATTTTTAGGCAAATCTCAACATAATGTAATTCAATTCAGAAATATTACAGTAGGTGGTAAATTAAAAGGGCTCTTTTTAGAAAACATAGCCATGATATCACCATCATAACCAAAAAATTAACAATAATTCTATATAGTATTATTAAATATCTAGTCTGTTTTTAAATTTCTCTTAGTGACTTAAAATCTTTTAAAACAATAATTTATTCAAAATGAGACACAAACAAGATTTCTGTTGATACACTGAAAAACCAACTGTTACTCAAATTCAGTTTCTCCACTGTGCTTCTGACATCAGGTATATGGGAGTTTCTCGCCACCAGAAAGCAAGCAAGCAGTTCTGCAGTGGACACCGCTTGGGTGTCCTTTAATCCCGTTGCATATGATGCTGTCTATCTGAAGATGGTGTCAGACCCCACAGGCTGAGGGCTCGGTCTCCAAGACTGCTACTGACTCCAGATGCCACTCACAGGCCCCAGTGTTTCATATGTGCTTCTGACTCACCAGCTACCAGCTACCACCTACTGACCAAGGTTCCCACAACCCACTTCTTGGATTCAGTTTGCAGGAGCAATTCAGATAAACCAAGGAAACACATTCACAAGTATATTATAAAGAATATTTTTAAAAATACAAATAAACAGTAGGGGGCTGGAGCAGTTGCTCAGTAGTTACAGCACTTGCCTAGCATATGTGAGGACCTGGGTTCGAACTCCAGCACCACATACACAACTAAATTGTCAGAAAAACAAAAACCAGATGAAAAAATAAAATTAATTCTCTCTCTCTCTCTCTCTCTCTCTCTCTCAAAACAAAACAAAACAAATGAACAGCAGGAGAAAGAGATACACAGGGCGAGGTCTGGAAGGGTCCAGAGCACAGGAGCTTCAGCTGCCATGGAGTTAGAGTGTGCTGTTCTCCCTGCCAGGAGAGGAGTCTCTGTTTACCTTCCTGCACATCGCCACATGTTCAGCTGTTAAGAGCTCTCCAAACCCTGTCTTCTTGTTTTTGTTTCTTTATGGAGACTTTATTACATAGGCATGACTGAAGCACAGACCACAGGTAAAAATAAGTTTAGACAGAGTGTGATCTAATGCTCACAGACTGCCCATCTGTTCAGATTCCTCTTAGGTGGGTGCAGTGGTGCACGCCTGTAATCCCAGCACCTCTGGAGGCTGAGAAAAAAGGATTGCAAGTTCTAGACCAGTTTCAGCAACTTAGTGAGACCTTGTCTCAAAAATATAAATAAATAAATAAATAAATAAAATATTCCTCCTGGCTTCTTTCTGCAGTATTCCTTTCTCCCTGGTATGGAGCAGCACCCTTTCTGAAATGGGGGCTTATGATTTACTGTCAGATAAGATAGGTCAGAGAATTTCTTTTTGATCAGCCTGAAGAAAGGTGGAGGAATTTCTACCACCTACCTTGAGGAAGAGAGAAATTCTAATTTCAATGGCCTGCCTCAGGGAGAGAGTTATGAGCCAGGAACCATGGATGAAAACCAATACATAAATATATAGAACATTTTCAAGGCTATAACTTCACTTGGTTGCTACCCCTCCTTTTTTTTTTTTTTAGACAGGTTCTCATTTAGTTGCTTAGAGCCTTGTTAAGTTGCTGAGGCTGGCCTTGAACTTGCCATCCTCCTGCCTCAGCCTCCTGAGTCACTGGGATTTCAGGCATGCACCACTGAGTGACTCTTAAATCTCTTTTCATCTGTAGGTTCTCCCTCCGTTATTCCCCTTGCCGTTTGTTTGTTGACTAACTGGGCCTTTTCCTGTAGACCTTGCCACAGTCTCTATTTGTTGATTGCCTCCCTGAACTGTTGTTTAATATTTCTCTGTCCCTGCAGTTTTTGTAAAGCTCTAGCATGATCAGGAGGTTTGATAAGATTCAATTTGATTATGTGCCAGAAGCCCTCCTTTGTAACCTGAGGTGTGTCCCTCCAGCAGGAGGCTTTTGGTACTTGCTTGTTTTGCAATGTTAGAGGCCTACTGATGATCATTGTCTATGGTTGGTAAGTCCTTCATGTTATTAGTGGTTCACAGAGTGATGATATTCTAATTTTATCAGTCACTCATTCTTAGCTAGGATAAAGGGACGCTTTCTTTTATCAACTATTTGGTTATTTTGAGCTTCAATTCATGTAAGAAAGAGGTCAAATGCTTGATTCTCTCTGTTCATTTGCTAATTTTCAGAAACGTTGGCTGGTTCTCTGGCAACCTCCAGAAAATACTGTAAGTTTTTGTGGTTTGAGTAACACTATAAACTCATGAATTTAATAATATTTTATGTGTTTCACACCACTGCTGTTGTCATTTTTATTGATGCTCAAATTATTCCATTGTTTGGCCAGTGAAAGCCTTATTTGTACTCTGTCTCCTGAATCCTTTTGACAGAACTACAGTAATCGTCAGTAAATTTTTAATCTCCCTCCTTTCTTGAACGGTCACATATTGAAGTGCACACTATTCTCTACCTTGCTTATTTCACTTAATGACATATTCTAGAAGCCGTCCCATGGTAATATGCAGATCGCACCAGTATCCCTTTGCACAGGCGTGTATGAGCCTGTGTGGGAACGCACCTGTTTCTAGTCTTCTGCTATCACAGACTGCACTGAAAGGAGCCACCTGTGTGTATATCATTCCATATTTCCCAGTTATTCCTTGGGACAAATTACTGGACATTGGATAGCTATTACTATCTCCAGGCCTACTGAAATCTCCTCAGCTGATTCTCTTCCCTGGGTTGTAATAATAATAATACTAAATATTATTATAATATTAATAATATAATTATTGTGTTATTATTATTAGTATGTACTGGGGATTGAACCCAGCAAGCACATAACCACTGAGCCACGTCCCCAGCCCTTTTTTTATTTTTTAATTTTTAATTGGTTCAGCATCAACTTACATAATGAAGGGATTCATAGGTTCATTTAAGCATATATATTGACAGATTTGCTTTAACCCAGTCCTTGTCTGCCCTCCCTCCGCTCTCATGATGGCATTGTTTCTAATAGCTGAGTAGAACTCCATTATATATATACCACAGCTTTTGGATCCATTCATCCATCCAGTGAGAGGCATCTAGGCTGTTTCCATAATTTTGCTATTGTAAATTGAGCTGCTATAAACATTGATGTAGCTGTGTCTCTGTAATAAGCTAATTCCAGTTCTTCTGGAACAATACCTAGGAATGGGATAGCTGAATCCTATGGTGGGTAAATCATCTAATTGTTTGAGGAGTCTCCACACCCCCAGAGTGGTTTTTACCAGTTTACAATCCCATCACCTAGTTCTTTGATCCGTTTTGATTTGATTTTTGTGCAGGATGAGAGGTAAGGATCTAATTTCAATTGTCTGAATATGGCTGTCCAGTTCGTCCAGCATTTTTTGAACAGGCTGTCTTTCCTCCAAGATATATTTTTGCCCTCTTTGTCGAATATCATATGGTTATACATTGGTGGGTTAGTTTCGGTGCCTTCTAGTCCATTGGTCTTCCTGTCTATTTTGATGCCAGTACCATTCTGTTTTTGTTACATAGCTTTATACTATAATTTTGGGTTGGGTATTGCGATCCCTCCAATCTCAGTTTTTTTGTTTTTTTGTTTAGTATTGCTTTGACTATTCTGGGTTTCTTATTGCTCCAAATGAATTTGAGAATTGATTTTTCTATATCTGTAAAGAATGACATTGGTATCTTGATGGGGATTGTGTTGAATCTGTACATTCTGCTTTTGGCGGAATGGCCATTTTAACTAAAATATATTGATTCTGCCTAACCAAGAACGTGTGATGTCTTTCCATCTTCTCAGGTCTTCAATTTCTTTCTTCATTGTTTGATAATTTTCATTGTAGAGGTCTTTTACTTCCCTTTGATTTCTTTCTGTCATCCGATAGCTCTGGCTAGGGTTTTGAGGACTACATTAAATAAGAGTGGTGAGTGTACAGTCTTGTTTTGTTCCCAAGTTTAGTGGGAATGCTTTCAGTTTTCTTCAGTAAGTATAATGTTGGCTTGACAAAATTAAGGGAAGTTCCTTTGATCCCTATCTTCTCCAAGTTTTGAGCATAAATGGGTGCTGAATTTTGTCAAAGGCCTTTTCTCCCCAGTCCTTTTCTATTTTTTATTTTGAGACAGGGTCTCGCTAAATTACTTAGGGTCTCTCTAAGTTGCTTAGGCTTGCTTTGAACTTGGGATCCTCCTGCCTCAGCCTACTGAAATGCTGGGATTATAGGCAGGCGCCACGGCAACTGACACCTGGGTTGTGATTATTAGCATTTGAAAATGGTCTAAGGCACACTTCTTCCTTTCTGAGTTTTAAATCTCTAATTTGTTATCTTGAACACCATACCATGTTGGGTATAGTGGGCATCTTTGACTCATTTGTGAGGACAACCTCCATTAGATATCAAGTTGGGTGTTTTTTTGTGCATGTGAAATATATGTGTGTGGCTGTTTGTGTGTGTGAATTTTATCCATGTCAAGAGAGTATCTATTTTTCTATGTTGTTGACTTTTAAAATCAAGAATGAGTGTCAAATATTCTCCAAAAATTTTCAGCAACTTGAAGAGTATGTGATTTTTTTCTCTCTAACATATTAACTATTATTGACTCTGCAATGATAAACCATATTCACCTTCCTAAAAGAAATGCCACTTGGTCATGATATACTATTTTGTTTTTAAAGAAGGGTAGAGAGAGAGAGAGAATCAATTTTATTTATTTTTTCATCTGGCCTTTGTTTCTCTGACATTTAGTTGTGTACATGGTGCTGGGGTTTGAACTCAGGTCCTTGTGGATACCAGGAATGCGCTTTAACCACTAAGCCACCACTCCAGCCTATGACATGCTATTTTTAATATGCTGTGAGATCTCTTTGATATTATTTGTGGTGCTTTGGATCTAGCCAAGAGCCTCCTGCATGCCAAGGAAAGTCTTCTATAGCTGAGCTACAGCTCTGCTTTGATATGATCTTATTTGGGATTTTTTATAGATATTTATAACTGACATTGGTCTCTACTTTTCTTTGGTCAGGCTTTGGTATTAACGTTATGTTTACTCCATAAAAGTAATTTGGAAGTTTTGCTGCTTTTTATGCTCTACAACAGTTAAATTCATGTGTTCTTTAAAGGTCTGATAGAATTCTCCTTTGAAATTAATTGAACTTGTGCTTTTGGGAATGAGAAAGGATCGCTCTATTAAGTTTTTCTGTACTTCTCCTATGTGAATTAGTTCATCTAGTTTTCTTTTTAAAGCGAGAGAGAGAGTAAATTTTTATTTTTTTCATCAGGCTTTTGTTTTTCCCATACTTAGTTGGGTAAGTGGTACTGGGGTTTGAACC
This sequence comes from Aplodontia rufa, assembly GCA_004027875.1. Taxonomy (NCBI): domain Eukaryota; kingdom Metazoa; phylum Chordata; class Mammalia; order Rodentia; family Aplodontiidae; genus Aplodontia; species Aplodontia rufa. Next base: position 22,792 of record PVKS010024304.1, read on the forward strand.
TGAATCCTCACACATTGCAGGCAAGTGCTCTACTGCCACATCACCACTCCAGCCCTGATCATTTAGATTATTTATTCTAGGGTGAATTCTCTTTTCTGACTTTTTTTTTCCCAGTACTGTGGATTGGACTCAGGGCCTACATATGCTAGGTAAGTGCTCTACCACTGAGTTATATCCCCGTCCCTTTATATTTTTTTGAGACAGGTCTCATTAAGTTGCTGAGACTGGCCTCAAGCTTGTAATCCTCCTGCACCAAGCCTCTGCAATAGCTGGGATTACTGGTGTGTACCACTACACCTGGCACTACAAAAATTTTTTTATTTCACCCAGGTCTTCAAGTTTATTAATATAAGGTTATACAAAGCAGTTTCTAATTACTTAGAAATTTCTATTCGTACTATTATGTCCTTAAGGTACTTTGTTATGTATTTGTGATTTTCCCTTTATTTTTGTGTTATGAATATTGCATAATGGATTAATTTCAGAGGGTCTTGATTGACCATCCACTTTTCTCCAGAGTTACTGATCCTTAGCAGCCAGTGGAATTTATTAACCAAAGATAAATGATATTTTATCATCTAGGGTCTCTGAGTTGTTTCAGAGCAGAATATGTTAGCCTGTCTGCAATGCTTAGTAACATAATTACTTTATAATCTACACTTGTCTCAGTGGGACTGTCAACAGTTAAAAGGTGCCTACATGACCAGCACAATATGAGACTCATTAGGAAGAGCCTTTGGGGTTCTGGGTACCAAGGTGCTCCCCATGTATACCAGGGGTGGATTGAGACCTGCAGACAACTTGTCCTGTGTGATTAGACCCAGCAGTAGGATGACCCAAAAGACTGCGCCTAAGCTGTCTTCACACCTACTAGTGCCTGTCCTTCTGCTGTTCTGTGTCCTCTGTCTGCACTCACACTGATCAGTGAGTATAAAATGAATCTTAGGAAACTTTCAGCAATGGAACACCTAATGTGATTAATGTGTGATCAATGCTGGTTCGCTAGTGGTTTATCTAATTTATTTTTCCTAAGATTTTAGAAAGATATTTATTGGTTCTGCTCTTAATCTTTTTACTCCCAGGGCAGTAAGTGTAGCTCAGGGGAAACCACTTACTTAGCATGTGTGAGGCCCTGGATTTAATCCCAAGCACTGCAGAAACAACAGCAAAAAATTTTCCACTTATTTTCTGCTTTTATATTTATTAACTCCCTCTCTGTATTTTTCCTTTAGTTTGTTTGGTTGTTCCTTTTCTGATACCCAGATGCTTAATTTATTATAGTTGTTTCTGTATTATCTGTTTAAGTATTCAACAGTGTGATTTTGATCTGTACTATTTTGACTGTGTGCTATATGTCTGAAAGGTAAAGTTTTCATGATTGATACTTTCCAGAAACAATTAAATGGCTATTAGTACTTTCCCTTTTTGATCCAACACTGTTAAAGAATTGAAACATTTTCAGAAAGGACCTTTTGGTTTGATAATTTCATTAATTGCTAGTTTTATTATATTGTGATCAGAGAATATTGTCTATATTAATTCTGATTTTTTGAATCTATGGAAAATTTCATTGTGGTCTAAGTATGGCCAATTCTTGTGAGGTTTCACAGGCTCTTGACAAGAAGGTATATTTTCTATGGTCAGGATACAGAGTACAGCTGTATTTAATATGTTGCTTAGGTATTCTATAGGCTTATTTTTTTGTTCATTTTATCTGAGTGTTGAATTAAAGCATCCTCTTGTTATTGTGTTTCTATTTATTTCTTATTTTTTAATAATTTTGTACTTAATGAAAGTTGTTATTATTTTCATATATTTGTAATTGTTACGTTGTTATAGTTTGGATATGAGGCGTCCTTGAAAAGTTCAGTGGTGCATGCTTGTAATCCGGAAGCTGAGCCAGGAGGATTTGCCAGTTCAAGGCCAGCCTCAACAACTTAGAGACCCTGTCTCAAAAAATAAAAAATAAAAAATAAAAAATAACTAAAATAAAATTAAAAATTCCTGTTAATGCAGAAGGTGAAATGATCAGTTTCCAAGAGTTGTGACCTAAATCAATGGATTAATTCATTGTGTGGATTAATAATTTGAGTTCAGTAAGTGTAGGGCAACTGTGGGGTGTGGCTGGAGGAGGTAAGTCACTGCGTGGCCTGGAAGGATTCCTCTTCTTTGTGGCCACTTCCCTTTCTCTCTCTCTGCTTCCTGGCTGCTATGAGGTGAGCCGGTTTCCTCTGCTGCATCCTTCTGCCCTAATGTTTCTCCTCACCTCTGGCCCAGAGCAAGGAGTCAGCTGACCTTGAGCCAAAATAAACTTTTCCTTTTCTTAGTTGTTCTTATTGGTTGTTTTGATCATAGTAACAGAAAGTGGATGTATATATGTTTAAAATAAATTGTTCTAATGATGTGACTTGTACTTGTTATGTTTAATGCTTTTTGACCTGACTTCTATTTTGCTCAAGGTGAGTACAGGGCTCTTTTATTTGCATCTGCCTAGTATATATTTGCCAAACCTTTTATTTTTTTCATCTTCTAGTTTGCAGTCTTTCTGAATCATTTTGTTTAAAGGGCATTTTTTAGAAATTGTTTCGCTTTATGGAAAGAAAATATTTGTCTTTTGTAAGTTAGTTCTAGAATATGTGCTGCGATATGGATGAACCTTAAAAACATTATGCTAAGTAAACGAAGCCAGACAAAAGTCGCCATATATTGTGATTCCATTTATATGAAACTTCTAGAATAGCAAACCCATACAGACAGAAAATAGCTTGTGGGTTCCATAGGGCTGTGTACAGGGAAAATGGGGAGTGAAAATGGGGTTTCTTCTTGGTGTGATGAAGATGTTCTGAAATTAGATAGTGGATATGATCTCACAACTCTGTGAATATATTCACTCCCCCAAAAAGTCACTGAATTGTACGCTTCAGATGGGTAAATTTTTTAGTGTGTGAATTGCATCTCAGTAAAACTGCTATTTTTTTTTAAGTTGGATGGAGGAGGACTGGTGCTGCTGGCACAGCTGCCATCAGTTAGGCTGCACTGGATTCCTGGGCACCCAGTTCTGTTAGCCGCACCACTGCATCAAGGAAGACTGGGATCTGTGCAGGAAGACGTCTGATGACTTTTCTGCGCAAGTGCTCTACCTCAACACTTCTCTGCCAAAGCCTCTGCTGTGACTGATAAGAACCTGGCCAACTTCCTTAAGGCTGAGATTCCGAACCATGGAACCCCAGGTGCTTCGCTTCAATGACATCTGGACTCCTGCCAAGTGCAACCTGCTTCGTGGTGCCTCTTGGACCTGTACTAGTAGGCCAGCCTCCCTGTGTGCCTCCTGCTAGCCTGCCTTTGGGATCCATAGCACTCTTTCCTCTTTCTGGACCCTGTAGTTGCTGGCCAACTCCAACATGGACCCTGACCTCATAGCATGTGTAGCCTATAGCAAAGGAGCCCTTTCTAGAGCCTCCCAGACCATATGGTGCTCTCACACAGCTCCAGCTACAACTGGTATTTTAGGTCCACGGACATCCACATTTCTGAACTAGGGGAACCAGAAATGGGAGAGCAGAATCCTACTCCTAATATTCCATATGCATCTCCAGGGCCATATCCTGCTCATCCTCCTCCCAAGCACTAGGGCAGCACCAGCTATTCCAAGGGAGTGCTGTCCCATCTGGAGCCTGGGGACAACTACCATACATTGCCCCTGCAGGATCATATTCTACACCAAGTATCTCACATAATTCTTCTCTAGTGCCCTTGAGAATATTCCACCTCAATGGCCCCATTGTTACCATTAACAATGAAAAGATGAAGTTTTGCTTTTCAAAGTGTGTGTGTGTGTATGTGTGTGCGCGTGCATACGCATGTGTGCATACTCCTGAATGCACATAGAAATTTTTCTGGTTTGGGGCTGGAAGTGTGATTCGGCAGCAGATTGCTTGTCTAGCATACACAAGGCTCTCGGTTCGTAATCCAGCACTAAAAAGAAAAAAGAAAAAAAATTTTCTGGCTTTCTCCTTTACCTTCTTGGTTTGATTATTTCTTAGAGGGTATTCATGAAAGAATGATTCTTGCACCTCTCGGAATAGATGTGTGCCTCTTGAATTTGGATGCATATTTTGAAGAATCACATAAAAATGTAATTGTAACTCATGTAAATCATTGTGATTTTTACTTCTTTTCATGGAAAGCTAAGGGGAGTATTTTAATTTGTTATATACTTTACAAATCCCTATCTTTGATATAATTTGTTTATGAAGCCACTTAATATCTAAAATGATAGGAATAATTGTTTCAACTTGCAACTTCATTGGCCAGTTATTTCAAGGAATTTTTTTCTGGTACTGGGTACTGAATCCCCGGGTGCTTTACCAGTGAGTCACATCCCCAGCCCTTTTTATTTTTTATTTTGAGACAGGCTCTTGCTAAATTGTAGAGGTTGTTCTTAAACTTGTGATCCTTCTGCCTTACCCTCCTGAGTCACTGGGGTTACAGGTGTGCACCCATTTCAAGTATTTTATAATTACTATTTTCCTAAATAAAAATATTTGAAGAAATTATATTGCCATAATTTAAACAAATGGTTACTTTATCTATAGGATAAACATATATGGTTATCTTAACATATTTATATTTTGCAGTACACATTTTAAAACTGCCAGCAACTGTTATGTGTTGACTTCATTAGAAGTGTTAAATTCTTGAGTTTTGATTAGTAAACTTCTCTTTTGGAGTCCCATCTAATTTGCCTTATTCTTAGACATATGGGTTTCAATGTTCTCAAACCTATTCTTTATGGTAATTAACATTAAAATAAAAATCCAGCCTAATAATATGTAAATCATGGCTGTCCTTCATTGGGATACATTGCTAACTGTCTTTTAGAGGCATTATCCCATGGAATAGTCAAGATTACTCAATGTCAACAAATCAACATTGGCTCTTTTGTGGTAAGTAAATTGACAGTCCCTTTATCCAGGGAAAATGGCTAGAGGAAACATCTCCTAGCTTTGCACACTTAAATACACTTTTGAAAAAAAATCAAATTCTTATAAATTTGACTTCTAATACATGTTTATAAAGTTTCATATTTTTTCTTGAAATTGTGAAATTTAATAAACTTTTTAACGACAATTTGATATCTGTAATTGTCTATGAATTTTAAGCTAAACTGCTTAAGATGTGACTTGAGGCATATATTTGTTTGTATGATGAACAGCAAGCAATCTGTTGGAGATGTTAGGTTTTATCACTCTCTGTTGTATTTATAAACAAAGACAAATGTTGCTTTAAAACGTGATTATTGGAATAGACTATGGATGTGACACTTCATATTTTTAAACATAAACTTATTTGCTTTTATGTATACTTGAAAACTTTTTAAAATTGTTTTTCATAGATTAATAAACACATTAAGTTCCCTCTCCTTCCATTTCCCTTACTTTCTCCTTTCTCTTTGTTAAAAATTCAGTTCAAGGCCATTAAGAGGACGAACTAGGAGGCTTCCATGGCCATTCTGAAATCTATACTGCCCTTACCCCACACGGACAGCTTCCCCTAATCCTCTCTCCTTACCCTGCCAAGGTAAGCCTTCTTGTCAGTTCCTCTGCTACTCCTGGTGCCAAAGCCCAGGGGGAGCGGGGCATCCACATGGATGAGGGGACAGTGGTGGCAATAGAGTGGGATTAGTCAAATAACTAAATAGATTAAAGATAATGATAATCAGGTATGTCACTGTCAGAAGGGGATATGCTAGTGGAAAGGCAGAAAGCAAAAATAAACTCTGTGATGCTGATAAGGAATTAGATATTGATGTGAACTCATGGTTGTCACTATGCAGCCATACAGATGTGCGTGTGTGTCCTAAAAGCAATGAGCCTACCCAGCACCAGATCCTTGTTTCTAGATACCATTCTCCACCAAAAGGACTTTGATGAAATGGATGAGTCAAGGCTGGGGCAGGGAACATGCAAAATAAAGTTAGAAGATCTTCTTGAGCCAGAAAGTAACTGCTCGGAGTTATGGGGACATGTTAAAAAGACAGAGAAGTGAACTTGAAAAGACTTTTGCTGGCCAAATCTGGGTCAATTTGAGCACCAAAACAATAACAAAATAGAAATCCACAAGTCCACATTAATTTAGCTAAGTAAATGAGTTAACTGAAATTTGAATGAGTAAGGGGTTATTTACAATCTCGTAGTAACTCTGTACTACTTACTAGTTATGAAAGAAAGAGTAACATTATAGTGTACCACTTTAAACAAGTTTCCAAAGTGAGCAGCATGAGACAGACAGAAATCTTGGCCAAATGATAATCTGAAATGAGAAGCACATGGCCTCACTTCTGCCATACTCTGGCTGTTCTGCTTGTCTCTTACTTCTTAATGAATCACTCCAAATTTATGGTGGGGAAAATACCCCCATCTAATGTGCTCAGATTCTGAGTCAGGATTTGCATGAGGTGCAGCTGAGTAGTCTATTCCATAACGTTGGGGCCTCAGCTAGGAAGGCTAGATCTTCGAAGAGTAACTGAAGCAGCTGAATAAAATCAGCTGGAACTTTCAGTTTTCAGTTTGTTCCCTGGGCAGGGATGATTAAAAGCTGAGCTTAATTGGGGCTATTAACCGGAGCATCTCCATGTGATCTCTCCATGTGTCTTGGGCCTCTCACAGCATGGTATCCAGTTCTGAGACAAGCATCAGAAGCTGTGAGAGCCTGGAAATGAGGTTTCAAGAGACCTGTGGAGGAACTGCAAGCCTATTTTTGATCCAGCCTTGGAAGACCTGCATCGCCACTTCTGCCGGTACAAGTCACTAGACCCACCCAGATTCAAAGGGAAGGGTGGAAAATTCACATTGCAGAAGGTCACGTAGGATGGGAGAAAGACTGGTAGAATATGGAAATTTTTACTATGCTTGTGTGGGTGTTGTGTGTTTGTTGCTATGTTGTCCAGGATGGTCCCAAACTCCTGTGCTCAGTGATCCTCCTACCTCAACCTCCCAAGTAGCTGGGACTACAGGCACATTCCACTGTGCCTGGCTTCCTTGTTGATTTAGTCTGGCTTTTTGTTGTTGTTAACCAAAGGCCTGGCAAAAACAATTTTAGAGGAGGAAAAATTTATTTGGTGCTTATGGTTTCAGAAGTCACAGTCCACAGATGGTGAACATCATTGCTCTTGGCCTGAATGAGGCAGAAAGTTATAAAATGTGTAGGAGGAAAGAAGCTCAGGACTTGGCAACTAGGAAAGACGGAGGGAGGAAGAGGGGGAGAGAGAGAGAGAAAGATAAAGTGTGTGTGTGTTTGGGGAAGTGTTCTCCACTCAAAAGGGACAGAATATATACCCTAAAGACATGCCTCCAGTGACCTACATCCTCCAGTCACACCCTACCTGCCTACAGTTACCACCCCCTTAATCAATTCAAGCGGATGAATGCAGGGATAGGTTAAGGCTCTTGTAACCCAATCATTTCTCCTCTAAACTTTCTTGCATTGTCTCACACATAATCTTTTAGAGGACATCTCACAGGCATTGCTTTCTTGTCTTTTGGTATTGAATGCTTCTGTGAGAAGTCACTGTATGTTTCTGAGAAGAATCTAACCCCCACCCCCTGGCCCACTTACAAGTGGCTCAATGTTCTTGCCTGCCTACCCAAATAATTCCTTCTTTCTCTCTTCCTAACAGCTTTAGTGAGACATAATTTAAATACTATAATATCTGCCCATTTTACATGCACAATGCAAAGTTTTAGTGAATTTATATATTTGTGCAGCTACTGCTAAAATTCAACCCTGAAACATTTTCATCATCCCAGCAAGATCTTCATGCTTATTTGCAATGGATCCCTATTCTCTTCCCCAGTCCAGGATCCCACTGACCTGTTTCCCAGATCTGTGTGTTTACCTTTTCTGGACATTTCACATATATGAAAAAATACACACCTTTGCGTCTGGCTTCTTTCACATGTGGGAAAAATTTATCTAGCAGTACCGAGAAATGTTCAAGCATGCAATCAGTACCAAATGCCCTGGTCAGTACTAAACGCCTGGCAGAGGCAACTGTAGGAGGTTTTGATAAAAAAGTATGAAGAACAGAACATCAGAGTAAGCCTCATAATTAGGAAAGTCAGGAAATCAGAATAGATTGGGTAAATAATTATGAAAAAGATGTCAGAATAAGTTCAATAAAATTACTGACCCAAATAGAAAAACTACTTCTGTTTATTAAATGTAGCACGATAAATAATAACTAGAGCTGTAGTAACAGGAAAGAGAGCTCAAAATTCACTATATCTTTGTAGCTACTTGTGGCTTACCTGCATGGGTTCCTGCATTTTTGATCAATATTGAAATTACTTAATGCCATATTTATGAATGGTATGTTCCTTTGAGTCTCAACTGCTCATTTCTCCTACATACATAGCACACTGTGAAATTCATGTGTATC
>PVKS010024305.1:0-31229 GCA_004027875.1 Aplodontia rufa
GAGTTAAAGATGGAAAACTAAAAAAAAAAAAGCTAAAAAAAGATGGAAAAATTACCCTGATTTAATCGTTTCACATTATTTGCAAGTATTAAACTGCTATACTGTATCAGATAAATATGTCCAATCATGTTTCAATTAAAAATGAAAAATAGAAACTCACAGTATAATTCGGTGGTAGGAAGGTGCTTAGCATGCATGAGGCCTTGGGTTGAATCTCAGCACCAAAAACTTAAATAATATAAAATTAAACTAAACGAAAAGTAAATGAATGAATGAGTTCTAATAGCACATTCAAAAATAGGTGCGTTTTAAGGGCCCACAATGTGTTAGTTTACCTCCAGTTAGTTTAGAAGCAGTTCATGAGACTCTAATATTAAATTTCTAACTCTTTTCTTGTGCTATCTTTACTACATGGAATACAATCTTTTTTTTTCCTTATTGTTTGTAAAACTCTGTCAAGATTTTTCCAAGTAATAGCATGAACAAAAAGACCTACTATATCTGAACATACATTTCCTTGAAACTCACATTTGATTAACAAATATATTTGCACTGATTTTACTAAATAACACATATTAACTCATTAAATATACTTGCTGGATAGAAATCCTTTTGCCTGTTAGTGTACAAAATACTCTCAAAAATCTATTTTTGTTGGAAAAACTAGGGGAGTGCAGTAGAAGGAAACACTGGATGAGGGTGATCTATTGAAATTCTTGCTTTCAAATTCTTAATGATTATTCAGCCTAAAAAGTAACTAACATGAAGTGTGATAAGTAGAAAAAGATAGAAACCAAATCAAAAATATATACCCTGAGAAGTACAGAATCATTTTTCATTAACTAATTTCATATGGGACTTTTATAATATCCTATGTTTTTATTTGTATTGATAAATAATTTTGCAAAAATAAATGACTATTAATGCTAAATGACAAATACATTCCTATGTGCCATAGAAGAATTAAGTACGATACAGAAAATGAAATGAGCAAAACTGTATGTTAAAGTTGCCAAGGATTAAAGCAGATTATTCATGCAATCAAAATTTATCAAACATCTTCATTTTCCTGTTACCATTCTGAGACAGAAGCAAACAACAAAACCCTTCCCTTATGAGTTTACATTCTTTGAAGTGTATGGACTATTAGCAGAGATGACAGCAAGGAAGAATTCCTGAGACAAGAGTGGGTTTGGCATGTTGCTGCACAGAAGAGGCTGGCCTGCCTGGTGTGAAGGGAGCAAGGAGGAAGTGAGGTTGAGACCATGAAGTGCCTTTGGTAAGTAAGGACTTTTGTCTTTTCTTTGATTGAAGGGAAAAGATTAAATTACATTTCTTTTGCCCAACTGAAGAAGGCAGTCCTTAATTTTCTTCTGGGATGAAGTGAAGGAAGGAAATGAAACATTAACAGAAGTCATAATAGCAAAGAAGGAAGAGACAAGTCCTGAAGAACAGACTGTGAAGGCCACTTTAAGATCATAACCTGTGGTTCTTAGAATTTTTATTCAAAAACATTGCTAATAGCAGGCTGACATTCGTGATTTTCTTCAGTCTAAATGCAGTAACCTCCTATTTTCTCATCAGGTGAAATAGGAATGCTAGTCTAAATTCAGCCTAATCATGGTGTTAATAATAGCAAAAACGTGAAAAGCGCCTCTGAGCTAGATCCCCAGTTTTTGCTTCTGAATTAAGCATTGTTCCACATCCTTCAGGTTCAGAGTAATCCCTACCTGTGGTGAGCAAACTTTAAGGACAGGCACTGACCCTGTACCACAACAAGAATTTAAAACAAAGAACTTCCAGTCACTAGCGGGGCAAATGTGCTGGCTTGAAGAAACCTCTGCCTCATTGCTGTATTTTTAGCAGTTCCTGCTGGCAACTCATTTTTCCACAGTTAGGCTACCAGGACAAAAATTCAAACAGAATTTGCACACAGTTTCACCAACTACTTTGTTTAAATCCGAAAGCTTACCTTTTTCTCTCATTCTCAATCCCTCTCTCTCCCCCTCCCTTCGGTCCTTCCCTCCCTTCCTTTCTTTTTCTTAATAATAATTGGTGGATCCATCCTTAATTTTTTGAAGCATTTTATGGATAACCCAGCTATCTCACCTCTGGGTATTTTCCCAGAGGAGTTAGAATCAGCGCATTACAGCAACACAGCAAAAATCTATGTTCATAGCCACTCAAATTATAATAGCCAAATTTTGGAACCAACCCAGATGCCCCTTACTGGATAAATGGATCCCAAAACTCCTGTATGTATACAATGGAATTTTACTCAACAATTAGAAACAACAATATTGCAGCCTTTGAAAACCCTAACCCTAAATGGATGGCAATGGAAGAAATCATGCTGAGCCAAGTTAGCCAAACCCAGAGACTCAAAGGTGGAATGTTTTGTCTCATTTGTGGGGGCTAGAGCAAAACCCAGGCTTGGGTGAAAGGTTGTCAACTCATGTATTAGACCCAGCAAAGGTGTAGAAACACATAATTGAAGGGAACCATATGAGGGGAGATATGAAGGGAGAAAGAAGGGGAGGATAGGGAGGAATCTAGGGAGACAATCAACAATGTAGCATACTCTTTACCCCCCTGAGAAGCCAAATAATACTTATGCAGTCATTTAATTCTCAAAAATTCACAATCTAAAAATTTATATCACTTGTACAGGCAAAATATAGCAGAATGAAGAGACTGGGGTGTGGGCAATGTGGTGTAATTCTAATTTAAGAACAAATGCATATCATATTATTACTTTATACACAATCGTGATTGTTCAATAACTCAACTCCTTAATAAAAAAATTAAACTAATAATAATAATAATTGTTGTATCCTAGGTCCAAGTCCTTTAAAAATAAAGTTTCTCATGGCTTTCATGAAAGGCCTTTGTTGTGTTTAATTTTAATGGTAAATTAGGTACAAAGAACATCTGCTTTGAACAATAAGAAGGTTGTTCTATAGAGCTCCAATTCTCCTCATTCCCTTTTTAGTGAAATATTTTTCTGGTAATTTCTGCAAAAGAGATGAAAAATATTTTGTTCTTCAAAATAAATGCAAGTAAAGAATGCTATGGGAACTTTTGGTAGTATAACCTTGAATTTTAGCCTTTTCCCCTCTCAATAGCTACCACCACCTGGATTCTTATCTTCCCAGTCCCACTGAGATTTGAAATCTAGTATAAGGTTCATTTCTATGGAGGAAACAGATAACAGAAAATTTAAAATGTGATAATATCACAATTACTTTTTAATCCCACCAACAGCTTTAGGTATTGAGTTCTACTCTATACTGACACTTAACTGGAAAAAAGAGAAATACTTAAGAACGAACTCAATAAGATATTGTAAGAATTATGAAGAAATTTTTGAAACATAACTAACAAATATTAAAAATAAATTTAAACACAGGAAAATGAACATTTGGTTCATGAGTAGGAAGACTCAATATCATGAAGACAGCCTAACTTAAATTTATAAATTCAATGCAACCTCAATAAATATAGCAACAGAATTTTTGTTAGAAAAATAACAAGGTATACTTACAGTTTATATAGGAGAAAAACAGTTAAAAGACTGAAAACTCTAAAAAATGAAATTAATTATGGCAATAAACCTGTCTTATTTATTTTGAAGTGTTACCAATTTAAACAGTGTGGTACTGCTGAATGAGTGAAGAACTGATGAATGAAGCAGAACAGAAAGTCTAGAAACAGATAAAATTATATGAGGGAATTTAGTATATAATTAAAGATGGCATTGCATATCCATGGAAGAAAAGATAAATTATTAAGGAAATTATTTTAGAACATTTAGGTTAGCCATTTATAAAAAATGCTTATGTCTATCCTTCCTGCCAAAATAAAATTTTAGAACACAAAAGTTTTAAACAATAAAAACAAAACATAAGGATCTTGAAACAAGGAAAAATTTTTAAATAGATGTAAAGTGGGAAGCACCTGACGAGGTATTACACAAAACACTGAAAGCATTAAAACATGATAAATTCAAATACATAAAATTTCCACAAGGTTAAAAGCAAAATTTTAAAAAGAAATTTTTCAACAGGGAAACAAAGGAACATCCATACATTTCTCATGGAAACAAGGAGACAAAGTTACATCCATACATTTCTAGTGGAAGTATAAATTGGTACCAGCTCTGTTGAGAGCAATTATGCACTATTTTAGTTAAATTTTTAAATGTATATCTTTGACTCAGAAATTCCACCCCTAGAAATTTATCCCATATATTTATTGACACATGAGAAAAGCCATAATACAAGGTTATTTATGTAAAAGTATTTGGAATTTCAAAATATTAGAAAAATTGGGAGACATCTACATTATTGAATCATATGCAGCCTTCCAAAGGCAAAGTAAATCTATATGTCTTGAAATTGAATGATCTCCAAGATAATAAAGTTAAAGGAAGAAACAGTGAGCTTAGTAAACTACCATTTGTCTGTGTGTGTGTATGTGTGTGTGTGTACACATACAAATTCATACATCCTTGGAAGGGTAACTTAAGCTTGCCAGAATGATTGCTTCTAGGAAAGGAAACAGACCAGACAATTTAAAAAGTTTGATTTTCAATTATGTCCATTAATAGATTTTGAATTTATACTGTATGTATGTATTGTCCATTCTAAACAGTAAGGAAGTAACATTTTGGGTTAGGTGTGTAACTCAATGGTAGAATGCTAGCCAAGCATGTACAAGGCCCCAGGTTTGCTCCCCTATAGCATAATAAATAAAATAATAATGTGTTAATACTTTAACATTAAAATTAATAAATATGTGTGTTCAAAATCTCTACTAATGGCCACCAAACTATGGAAATAAAAGAAATATATTTCTTAATTTGCTAGACAGGAATAAGGAAATCTAGATTCTGGTCTTAGATTTTCTTTTGCATTTTAGAACCAAAACAACTTATTTGTAAAGGCCAAACCTTTCCATGCTTTACCTAGCTATTGGATTTCTGAAACTGATAAACTGATGAAACTGATTACAACTTCACAAATCTGGATAGTCTCTTTAAAAAAATACGGATTTCTGGGTCCTCTTAAAGAAATTCTGTCCTCCACCTCCCTTAGCACCCAATTTCAAAAGGCAGTTTTCTTTGTAGTCTAATTTCTAAGTTCCCATCTTCATTTATTTTGACTTTAAATTTCCGTATTTTATTTTCTGTTTATGGAAGCATTCGGGAGTTATTTTACATGCAATCAGAAATTTCTTTTTCAGAGCATACTGGAGATTAAAGCCAGGAATGCTTTACCACTGAACTGTATCCCCAGTCCTTTTTATTTTGAGATAGAGACTCAACGTTACTGTGGGTCTCGCTAAATTGCTGAGGCTGACCAAGAACTTGTGATCCTCCAGATTCAGCATCCTAAGTTGCTGGAATTACAAGCATGTACCACCATGCCCAACTCAAGGCAGAATTTTTAGTTGCTTTTTTTAAAACAATGAGCAATCCAGATACCTTGCCCACTTTCTAGAAATCAAACTTATGTTAGTATCCCTAATTTTATATTAATCACATCCAACCATTAGAGTTGTTTAAATGTTCCAGTTCTCCTCTATTTGGGCTCAGGGTAGAATTTCATTTCTCTATGAACTGTGGATTGACCCTCAGACATACTTGGGCAAATAAAATGTGAAAGTGTTGTCACTTCAGGGAGAAACCTTTACAAGCTAATGTATATCTGGACAAGGTGGAGCACACCTGTAATCCCCACAACTTGGGAGTCTGAGGCAGGAGAATCACAAGTTTGAGATCAACCTTGGAAAGTTTAAGGCTAGCCCCCTCAATTTAGCAAGACCCTTTCCAAAAATTCTAAAACAGGCTGAGAATGGAGATCAGTGGTAGAGTGCGCCTGGCTTCAATCCCCAGTACTGAAAAAAAAGAGCCAATGTGTAAGTCACAGTTTCCCCCTTTCACCTATGTCAATTATAGATACATCTGACAAAATAAAGGCTCCTTCACCTTAAGTCCTTTAACAACTGTGATAAACCAGTCTCCCAATTGCTATGGAATGTAAGTGTTAAGCCACTGAGATTTTGTAGTTTGTTAATGTAGGCTCACCTAACCTATACTGATTGATATACAGAAGTCTACTATATTACTCTATATACAAGTTTATTCATCATTCTTCCCCTCATTCATTCAATAAATATTATTTTCTACATGCCATTTTAATTCTCTGTACTCTAAGGAAATAGTAAAGGAGAGATAAACACAGAACAAAGTTTCCTGATTTTTTGGTCTGAAACTTGATCTAATGATGAGAACAGAAATCCTTAAAGGGGTTGATTCCCATTCCTATTCTTACAGCATTCCCATCTAGATATTTGAAAAAGGTCATATCAAATCTAAAAGAATAAAATTAATTTTATTAAGTAAGAAAATTAAATGGTATAACTTTCAGGAAGAGAAAAGTGTTTAGAAACTAATAGTTGTGTGATAACTACTTAGAAATGTTAACGAACACAGTTCTGGTTTAAATCAGTTGTGAATATCCAAAGCAGGAATAAAAGTTAAATATTTACCACCAGTATTCTGAAGTTTAAGTCACTATATGAAATAAGTGACAAAGATGCTGAGAACAGGGCTGTAGTGGTGGCTTAGCTGTTGTGGCGCTTGCTTGACATGTGCAAGGACACAGGTTCAAACCCCAGCACCATGTACACAACCAAGTATCATAGCAATGAAATCCACATGAAAAACTAAATAAAATCAATTTGCTCTTTCCCTCTCTTAAAAAAAATGTTTCAATAACACTATCTTTTCAGTGTCCATAGTCTCCAAAAGTTTCAATCAAGCCCTAGCTTTGGGAAATATATAGTAAAAATGTAATCAGCTGTGAATAACAGAAACCCCCGTAAACAGTAACTTAACAAGGGTTTAATTTCCTCATGTGGCAAGAAACCCAGAAATAGGTGGACCAAAGCCAGTGCAGCTTGTCAGGAGTGTTATCAAGGAAATGATTTCCTTCTTTTTCACCTGTTCTGTTATTTTTTTTTAAAAGAGAGAAGGACAGTGAGAGAGAGATTTAATCCTCATTGAGTCTCTCACATGGCCTTCATTGCTCAGACACCCAGTTGTGTACGTGGGCGCTGGGGTCCGAACCTGTGCTCTTATGTGTGCTGGGCAAGCACCACAACCACCAAGCCACCGCTCCAGCCCCCTGTCATTTATTTTTAAGAGAGAGTGAGACAGAAAGAAAGAGAGTAAATTTTATTTATTTTTTTATCTGTTTTTTATTTTTCTCACAGTTGGGTATGTGGTCCTGGGGTTCAAACCCAAGGCCTCACACATGCCAGGCAAGCACTCTGTTGCTGAGCCACCTCTCCAGCCCCCTGTTCTATCATTTTTAACATGTAGTTGTTTTCTTTGTTTTTATCCTCGGGGTCAGAAGATTGATAATGAACCTTTGGGGACTATGTTCATGTTTGATGTAGAAAAGCAGGAAGATGAAAATTCTGATTCTTCTGAGGTTTGTTGTTGTTTGGAAAGACTACTCTCCCAGATATTTCCCCTTTTATTAGCCAGAACAGGTCACATGACAATTTCATCTGTAATATCATTTGGGGAGGTGCATACTTAACTATCAACATGCCTGTCCTGAAAGAAATAATTCCTTTTAGTAAGGAAAAAGAGAGTATTGATGATATTGCATAGGCGACTGCTAGCATCAGCCAAAGGCATCATCAGAATAGAAAAGTAATTGAAATCACAGGAATGAATACAGTCATGGATAGCATGTGTAAAATTTTAAAAAAGCAACAGCAATGGAAAAAACTGCAAAGAATGATAACAAGTAAGAGAGGTAGAGATAGAAGCACCAAAGATAAACATTTTATTTTATACTGTGTGATTTCTAGTCCTAGTTTTTTATTCAAACTGTTATTATTCAAAATTATTATTTATTTTCAAATATGTAAAAGGGATATTAAAAAATACATAGTCCTCTTGTTTATTAACTCAATCTATTTGTCCAATGATAAACCACAGTTGGTGTCCTCACAAATCAAAACAGTTTGGGGGAACTATACAATATATCTTAAGGCATTGTGCTAGTCTTTGGGGATGATAATACATTAAGTTCATACTTTCAAGAATGTGTAATATAGCTTTAAAAAGAAATGTATGAACAAATCATTTAAAGCTAAGTAATAATGGTTATGGCAGACATGTGAACAAACATTTTGATGTAATAATGAAGAAAGCAACCAACAGCCTATGGACATAGGGGACAACTTCATCCAGGAAGGAGTTCTGAAATAGATCATGAAAATGAAGCAGGAAAATGATTGGAAAGGAGGCAGAGAGTTGAGGCTAGAGAAGTGAAGTGGGAACACATCATAAATTATTTTATTTATATGGTGGGACTGTATCTCAATGTATTAGTTTCTGTATTCTCATGTATAATTTCACTCCTACTCTTTTCTATATATATTATCTTCCCGTACTTCCAAAAGCAGAAACATTAGGTGGGTGGGGGGATGGAGGGATGGGGAGAATGCATCCAGCTTTCTTTTTGTTTCCAAAGAGTGAAAAAGCCTACAGCATACATAAAAGAGTAAAAAGAATGGAAAACACACCAAAGCAGGGTTCAGGACTGGGAACCCCTTCAAAATGGGAAGGCGGAGAGGGTCCAAAAGTGGAAAAAAAAAGACTCAATGATGAATTATTCTCAAGCATGGACCCATACTGATGATTTGCCTGTGGATATTACCCATCCAGTAAAATTAGACATCCTCAGAAAGTATCCCTTGAAGAGAGAATGAAACTCAGTGTGCAGCCCTTGGATTTTTTTTAGGTGGGTATGGACATCTGAAGGAAACAACACCCTTCCCTTCTGAACAAAGTGTAACTGAAAGAACTACTGGTGAATGTCTGTGCTTTGGATATAAAGCAGAGACACCAGAACTGCCATATGTCATGCCAAGGGATTTGAAGTTATTCCCTCTTCCCAAACTTTCTATCAATCATTCCCATTTCATGATGTCTTGTGTGAAAGCACTGTTAAAAATGGCTATTCTGGTCAACATCGTACTAAATGGAGAAAAACTGAAAGCATTTCGTCTAAATTCAGGAACAAGACAAGGCTGTCCACTCTCACCACTACTATTCAATATAATCCTCAAAACATTAGCCAGAGCAATTAGTCAAGAAAAGGAAATCAAAGGGATACAAATAGGAAAAGAAAAAGTCAAACTATCTCTGTTTGCTGATGATATAATCCTATATCTAGAAGACCCAAAAAATCCCACCAGAAGACTCCTAGCGTTTATAAATGAATTAGCAAAGTAGCAGGATACAAGATCAACACCCATAAATCACAGTTTTCAGGAAAACCAACCCATTCATGATAACCTCAAAAACATAAAATAAATACTTGAGAATTAGTCTAACCAAGGAGGTAAAAGAATTTAACAATGAAAATTATAATAGAAAACTGAAGAAAGAAATTGAAGAACTTAGAAGATGGAAAGACATTCCATGTTCTTGGACAGACAGAATTAATATTGTCAAAATGGCCATACTGGGGTTGCAGAGGTGGCTCAGGGTAGAGCTCTTGTCTGGCATGTGCAAGGACCTGGCTTCAAACCCCAGCACTACATACACAACTAAGTTTTGGAGAAACAAAAGCCAGATGAAAATATAAATAAAAATTGATTCTTAAAAAAAAAGGCCATACTGCCAAAAGCACTATACAACTATACCAATTCAATGCAATCTCCACAAAAATACAATGACATTCTTCACAATACTAGAAAAAAAAAACATTCTTAGATTCATTTAGAAGAATGAGACCCAGAATAGCCAAAGCAATACTAAGCAATAAGAGTGAAACAGGATGCATCACAGTACATGATCTGAAATTATACGACAGAGCTATAGTAACAAAAACAACATGGTATTGGTATCAAAATAGACATGAAGACGATTGGAATAGAAGACACAGACAAATCCACAAACTTATAGCCATCTGATATTTGACAAAGGTGCCAAAAATATATCTTGTAGAAAAGACAGCCTTTTCAACAAATGGTGCTGGGAAAACTGGATAGCTATATGCAATAAAATGAAATTAGATCCTTTTCTTTCACCTTGCATAAAACTCAAATCAAAATGGACCAAAGATTTAGGAATTAGACCAGAAACCTTACAACTGCTAGAAGATAACATAGGGTCAACACTCCATCATACAGTTGCTGGCACCAACTTCTTTAACAAGACTCCCAAAGTGCAAGAAATAAAACCAAGAAGCAATAAGTGGGATACCATTAAACTAAAAAGTTTCTGCACAGCTGAGGACACAAGACTGTGATGAGAAAGCCTACAGAATGGGAGAAAATCTTGGCCAGCTATTCCTCTGATAGGGGACCAATATCCACAATATACAAAGACCTCAAAAAAACTTAACACCAAAAAACCAGATAACCCAATCAATAAATGGCCAAAAGAACTAAACATAAAAGGCCAATAAATATATAAAAATGTGTTCAACATCTCTAGCAATCAGGGAAATGCAAATCAAAACTGCATTAAGATTTCATCTCACATCAGTCAGAATGGCAAAGATGAAGAATGTGAACAAGAACAAATCCTGGCAAGGTTCTGTGGAGAAAGAAACACTTGTACATTGTTGGTGGGACTGTAGACTAATACAACCACTCTGGAAAACAGTATGGAGAATCCTCAAAAAATTAGGGATGGAACCACAATATGACCCAGCAATCCCACTCCTGGGTATTTTCCCTGAAGATCTAAAATCAGCATACTACAGGAACACAGCCATATCAGTATTTATAGATGAGTTCTACTCAGCTATTAAAAAGAACAGAATTATGGCATTTCCTGGTAAAGGGATGGACATGGAGAATATCATGCTAAGTGAAATTAGCCAAATTCGAGAAACTCAAAGGTTGAATGTTTGAGTTCGACCTTTGAGTGGAAGCTAGAGTAAAATAAAAAAAGAGCAGAGGAAAGGATAAGATTACAAAAAAAAAAAAAAAAGACTGTTCTGACAAAACTAAGTTATAGTAATAGTAATTAGAAGAGTGGTTATCCTTCAGAGTAGGAAATGCTCAGAAAGACACACCAAAGCACCTCTTTTGGTACTGAAAATATAGAATTTACATAAATAGTACCACAATATTTTTAAAAGCTAATCTGGGATTTCCTTCTACTCAACCATAACCTATTTGAGCCTACACTCTCCACATTCCTCTCTTTCTCCCCAACAAACAAATAGATTCAATAAAATTCTAATGCCAGATAGCACAAATGTGAAGTCACAAGGAAGACAGAAATACAAATATATTTAGCTGGTGGGGAGTTGAAGGAAAAGTAAATAATGAACTGTGGCTTCATCAAGCATGTATGAAAGAGTACAAGGCAAAACAAAATAAACAATAATCAAGATATATGTTAAGATTATATTTTAGAGCAATGAATTTTTAAATTGCACTTGGATTTAAGTCTCTCATTTAAATCCAACATTTTCTTAATACATATGTATATGCTTATTTCTATCTATAACATGGGGGTAAAGCATAAAAGACTTGGGAGCAGGGAGTGGTCAAAGGAAAGAGATCCTGGATTAGGATTAGCCTTAACTTACTTTGTCAATATCCATGTATGCATGAATATGTACCAACGATTCCCTCCAATATGTAAAATTATGTTGAATGAATAAAAAAATTAAAAAAATAAATCTAACATTTTCTTAAGAGATTATAATAGAATTCTGGTTAATTGTAATTTTAGAAAACCATAATCCACTTTCAAAAAGTTTTTGAAATAAAAAAATTTCTTTCCTTTTTTTTTTTAAAGAGAGGAAAGAAAGACAGAGAAAGAGAGCGAGAGAGAGCATTTTTATTGAGTTTTTCACATGGCTTTCATTGTGACACTTAGTTGTGTACGTGGGTGCTGGGGTTATAACCCGTGTACTTGCACATGTTGGGCAAGCACCATAACCACCGAGCCACCGCTCCAGCCCAAAATTCTTTCCTTTTTGATACTTGGTATTTGTATTGTCCTACAATACAAGTTATGTATGTGTTAAAGCTGCTGCCAAATACTATGACAGCACTAAAAATACAGATTTGTATTCCTTTTCACCCTTAATTTTCTTTTTTCTGCATATGTGAGGGATATCCCCACTTGGTGGAACGGGTTATAGAAAATTGCTTCCCTACTCTTGTACATTATTGGTGTGACTGCAGACTAGTACAATCACTCTAGAAAGCAGTATGGAGGCTCCTTAAAATATTAGGGATGGAATCATAATATGACCCAGCTATCCCACTCCTGGGGATCTTCACAAAAGACCTAAAATCAGCATACTACAGCAATACAGCTACATCATTATTTATACCAGCACAATTCATAGTATCTAACCAATGGAATCAACCAGATGTCCATCACTGGATGAATGGATCAAGAAACTGTGATATATATATATATATATATATATATATATATATATATATATATACACACACACACACACATACACATATATGTATATATATATACACATATATGTACACACACACACACACAAAATGGAGTTCTATTCAGCTATTAAAAGAATGAAATCACAGCCTTTGCAGGTAAAGGGATGGAAATGGAGAAAATCATACTACATGAAATTAGCCAAACTGGGCTGGAGCGGTGGCTCCACAATTACAGCGTTTGCCTGGCATGAGTGAGGACCCGGCTTTGAACCTCAGCACCACGTACACAATGAAGTGTCATGGCAACAAAAGCCACATGAAAAACTAAATAAAATTGACTCTGTCTGTCTTTCTCTCACTGTCCCTCTCTTTAAAAAAAGAAAAGAAAAGAAATTAGTGATACTCAGAAACTCAAAGGTTGAATATTTTTTCTCTCATATGTGAAAACTAGAATAAAACTAAGGAAAGGGTGAGAAAATGAGAGAAGGACAAGTTTATATGATAGATCCATCAAACTCAGGTTAACAAATTAACTGGGGAAGTCTGGTTGTCGGGGGAGGGAAAAGGATAAATACCGTATGGTATACTTTGCACGCTGAGATGCTGAATAGTTCCCATGCAGGCATTTAAAACTGGAGAAAAAAAAAATATATATATGTAATCAGGGGGAGATCAATGGAGAAAAGAGACCAGGGAGAGGGAAAAGGGGTGGGGGAAGTGCTGGAAGGGGAATTGGACTAGATTATAACGTGTGCTTGTATGAATGTGCAACAACAAATCCCTTCATTATATTAAACTATATACGCCAATAAAAAAGAAAGAAAATTGCTTCTTTAGTTCTCGGCCTTCTCTTCTTTCAGTCAAAAATACCACAAACCTCACTAACCTCATTCCTATTTCCCTCTTAAAAGAAGTAATCGTTGGTAGAAGGGTAAAGAGCAAAGCCAAGTCACAGGTCAAGGGTGACCAAAGTCAATGACCTCTTGGGCAATCCCACTAAGCCTCCTCTTGCCAGAAGCTGCAATTTGAGGAGAATGGGATTAACAAAGTAATTGCAAAAAAACTGCTGCAAGGAGAGCCAATCAGGAAGGAATTGCATCCAATTCACCTAAGAGTACTACTCTGTCCCATAAGCAATGGTGCCTTCTGGGGAGATTCTATGAATACTAAGCTGATACCAATATGAAGCCAAGAAATATCCAGATATCACAGAGAAGAAAAAATTTGATAATATTCATAGCCAGTATTCCCAACTTCATTAATTTGTCTCTTGGGGAAAAACCATGAAGAAAGTACAGAAATTATTCCATACCTGCTAAAATATTTCTATCTGGAATTATTTCTATTGTTCATGATTTTAAAATTACTCATTGTTTAAGCTTTTTCCATCTCATCATTTTTTTAAGAGAGAGAGAGAGAAGAAAATCATTTTTTTTTCATGTGGCTTTTGTTGCTTGACATCTCATTGTTTGTGGTACTGGAGTTCAAACCCACGTCCTTGCTCATGCCAGGAAAGTGCTATAACCGCTAACCCACCTCCAGCCCCATCTCACCATTTTTTGTAAAGGCCTGAGACATTTGAATCCTCCAGAATGGGATAGCTGTGCTATCAGGGAACTCACCCACATCCAGAATGTCTAATTGGAAAGTCATAGCTTTCACTCACTAGATATAAAATGGTGTGGGGGTGGGTAATACTAGCACCTCAAGACTATTGTAACAAGTAAAGAAGTTTTACTACCTGTAGTTACCTATACTGATGTAAAGTATGAGAGAGGCAGAATCACCAGATAGAAAGATCATAGGCTTTAGATTCAGAGAGATCCTGGTTCAAATCTAAATAATATTGATTTGACCATTTGTTAAATCCTTTGAACGTCATTTGCCCTATCTGGATTGTTGAAAGGATTAAACATTAACATCTATTAATGCCTAGCCACTTAAAAGATATCCAGAAAATGACAACTTTATTTTGAGGGGTTTTCCCCTTTCTCATTAATCATTTTTCATTCACTTATTCAAAAAGTATTCATTGAGAACCAAGCAATCTATTAGAGTATAATGGTGAGTAAAACATATATAATTCCTGTGCTCATGGACTTATCATTTGGTAGGGTATGCAAAAAAAATTAAACAGGTAATAAAAGCATAATTTCATATATATTATCACAGGGAAAGTCTATGGCACTATGGGAACACAAAGGAGAGATACCCCATCCAAATTCAGGTTGGTCACAGAGATTTCTTAGAGAAAGTGACATTGAGCTGAATGAAAACTAAGAGAGGAAAAGGGATTGGCAAATGAAGAAGAGGGAGTAAGGGAAATTATCCAAAGGTATGTATGTCCAAAGATTAGAAGCAAGAAAGATCATGTTTCTAAAAAATTACCTCAAAATATCTAGTAACGTATACCCTTTGTTCTATGATTACTACATAGTCTCATACGGATCTGTCTTTTCCTTGACCATTAATATGTCTTTTGGCCTCTCATTTGACAAATATTTCTTGAAGAATATATATTCTCATCTTCAGTCAAAATTCTGCCAAAACAAGTATAAATTTCATTCACCAATCACCATTATCTAGTATAAATTCCTGGTTATGTTGTTCAGTAAATCATAACATATATTCTTATTTCAGTCTAGAGCTGCTATAAGCATAGCTTTGGACTAGATGATGATGGATGAACAACACTCTCTACTCTCCATGATCTTTACAGTACAATTAAGGAGATAATGACATAAAACATCATGCAGTTAAATGTTACTTAAATGATCAGATATGGATGCAATAGAAATTTAGATAAGGAGGGATCATGATAAAAATCTTATACATGAAACACTTCATGTTGAGAGTATTTTTCTCACATCACTCAGTGAGGTAATGTAGGCTTATTATATAGATTCTTTGATAACTTCATTTATTCAGATATTAACAAATATTTGAGGGTCTACTATTATTACCAAGTACAGAGATAAAACAAAGGTCCTGCCCATACAGATCTTATATTTTAGTTGGCAAAGGAGGTAATAAAAAGATAATACAAGTTAACCACTTTATATGTATATCTTATTAAATCTTCAAAACAAATCCATTAGGATTTATCATCTTCATTTCTACAGGATAGACACAAAAATCTTAAATTGTAATTTGTCCAACATCAGAGAGCTAGCAAGTAGCACAGACAACATTTTGACCTAGGACTGTCAGACTGTAAAGCCTTTATTCAATGTGAGCCATTCCATTCCACTGTTGAAACGTTCTATATCCATGAACTACAGAGCTTGTTGGAAGCACCCCTGATATGTGGTTGGTTCTGAAACTATGTGCCCAGCATTTAGCAAAGTGGCTCTCATACCCTTTCCTTCCAAGATAAGTTCTGGCATAATTCTTACTCCTGTGGTGCTCCTCCAATTCATCTGTATCAATTTTTTTTAACTCCTCATTTTAGAATATTTTTAGAGAGAGAGAGAGAAAGAAAGAATCAATTTTTTATTTAGTTTCTCATGTGGCTTTCGTTGCTCCGAGACTTTGTTGTGTACGTGGTGCTGGGGTTTGAACTGGCATCCTTGCGCATGCCAGGCAAGTGCTATAACCACTGAGCCATTGCTCCAGCCCCCATCTGTATCATTTTTAATTCTAATTTTGATTTCCTTTTCAAAATAGCTCCAGGGGTTCTATTTTATCCAATTCCCTCCTCTATACTAAATATCTTCAAAAAGTGCTCCATTCATTTTACCTTATTCACCAAAAACTTGCTGGTTAGTAGTAGCATACTCCCTTTCAAAGGTATGGCTGTAATGGGCTTTGCAGCCACTCTGGGATGTTGGAAGGATTACTGTGTTTGGAATGGTATGTGTTAACAACAGCTTTACCATTAAGTAGTTAAAGTATGCCTTTTTCTATATTATCTCATTTCATCTTTTCAGTAACCCTCAAATTATTTTTTTTAATCATCCCTGTTTTACAGATGAGGTATCAAAGTTCAGAGAGACTGAATTACTTACTCAAGGTCAGGATATTGTAAATTCAGTTCTTCTGGTGTGATTCCTACTAACCATAGTGCCTCTCTAAAACTAAGGGAATCACAGAAACGTGGATTTAAAAAAAAACAAAAAAAAAACCTAGGATGTTTTACAAAATCCTTTCCTGTGTAGGCGTTATTTCTATAGAATCCTTTCCAGTGATCCAATCTCTTGTTAAAAACCTTGCCACATACACATGTGACTTCTGAGCCTGTTTTCTCACCTATAAAAGAAAAGCTACTATTTACCTCCCAGGGTAATTCTGAGGACTAAATATTAAAGTATGTAAAAGTCTTTTGTAAACAATAAAGAACTTTACAAATGCTCCCTGAACTTTCTTTACAAGCAAGGTAGGTCTGTAAAACAAAATTTATCTTTGCATTTAACTCATTCTAAATAGATATTCCTTTATATGTCACTAATGTCATAGTCACAAATTTAAACACAGCAACATATCCATACTCTTTCCTAGTAGACAAAATTATTTTACATTACTACTACATAAAACTAAGCTTACAATAAAAGTTTTTCTCAAACTCTTTTGGAGAAGAAAGAAAAAAACAACAATTTTGGGACTGCTATGAAAAGTAAATTTTATCTTAAATGCAGTTAGGTGAAATAATTATATGATTTAGACTAAGGCTGGTCTTAAATGGATTTCTCAAATATAATCTTATCAGAATCTCTGCACATGTTAAAAATACTAGGTATAATCAATTATAATAGAAAAATCATAATAACATTTACTGGTATTTATTAACTCAATAAAATTCTTCAGCTATAGGAAAATAATAATTTAACAATAAAGAAAAATAAGCATGGGAAGCTAGTAAAATAATAACATAAAAGTTCCATGCATGGGACATAAAACCTGCAAATAGAGATTTGGTAAGTTACTATCCCCAATAACAAAAATGTTAGAACTTTGTATATACTATAAAGAAAATTACTTAAATTTTATTATCTATAAAGTGCCTACATATATGTTCATTTAAAACTGATCCATGGATATGTATGCCGTTTATCCAAGTAA
Source organism: Aplodontia rufa (assembly GCA_004027875.1). Classification (NCBI taxonomy): domain Eukaryota; kingdom Metazoa; phylum Chordata; class Mammalia; order Rodentia; family Aplodontiidae; genus Aplodontia; species Aplodontia rufa. The sequence goes on from PVKS010024305.1 coordinate 17,533, forward strand.
ATGGACAATTAATATTTCAACTTACCTTATATTTCTTTAGCTTTCAAATTCATCAAATTTAACATATTAATGTTAAAAAATTATTTCCAAAATGATTTCTGGGTTCTTCCTTTGGCATTTACATTGTTACTTTTTTCCCTAAGAATTTTATTCTAAAAGGCCATAAAAATGTATGATTATATTTTTGTTAGTAAATGTATGCACAGTATTTGCTTCTTCCTCTAAATTAATATTTTTCTTGATAATGGATGAAATTAAATTAGGACAGAAGGTTCATAGCTTCCCCATCCCCCATGAAGGCAGAAAGGTAGAAATAAATACATGCCTTTTGTGTTGACGTATGCCCACTACACTAAATGAAAACACTTATTGTTTTACTTACAGTCAGTGTCCTTCAAATTGTCTGTGGTGATGTTTTTTTCAGTAATGACTTCTGAAAATCAAAGAAATCCACTTTTCCACCTTCTATGCTTCTTATATCTTCTGAAAAATGCAGGCTCAAGAGTTGCCAAATGAGATGGGCAAAAGCAGCCAAACAGGGCTTCCCAGCCAATCTAACAATAGCAGGTGGTAGTGGCCAGATATACCATTTCTCCCTTGCTCCCCCCGCCCAAGAATCAGGTACACAGCTTGTTCAAAATAATACAATACTAAAATAATTATATTCTCTTTGCCCTAAGATCTAGAGAGGTAATCAATTAGAAATTTTTTGTTATACTACAGAAGATGTGAAAGTCAAGACACAGTAATTTCTGTGTTTCTTGTAGGAAGATTCCCATGCCTATTTTCTATTAGTTCTGAAGGGAGAAATAACCATAACACAAAAATCAAGTTGACTTTGCATTTTATCTATCTTTCCTGGAGCTCTTTGAATAATAACAATTAATATGTATGTGTCATAATATACAAAGTCCTTTCACAGATTTTATGTTATTTGTTGCCTATAACAAACCTGTGCCTTGGAAAGAATCTACCATTATAATTTGAAAAGTGAGGAACCTGAGGTTCACCAAAGTTAAAAGCTTGTCCAAGGCCCAGATAAATAAGAGATCTGTCTTCAAATTCCATAGCTCTTTTTCTCTCTCCCTCCTCCCCCTCTTTCGCAGCTCTCACTACAGAATCCAACGTAAGGGGCTGGAGTGGTGGCTCAGTGGTTGGAGCTCTTGCCTGACATCATGAGGAACCAAGTTCAAACCCCAGCACCACATACACAATTAAGTATTGGAGATACAAAGTCCAGATGAAAAAAATAAATAAAATTTATTCTTTCTCTCTCTCCTAAAGAAAAAGAATCCAACATAAAAAGGCATTTAAGTTATAGTTCCCCAAGATTATATTTCAAATTTGGTGCATCTAGTAAACAAACTTGTCTAACTTTCACTCTACCCTTGATTTTACTCTAGCTTATGCAAATGAGAGAAAACATTTGACCCTTAAGTTTCTGGGTTTGGTTTCTGGGGGGAAGAGGTTGGGGAGAGGAGAAAGGGTGGGTGGAGAGGGAGAGAAAAGATGTGTTACTAATTCTGTATGGTATACTTGACTCCCCTGAGAAGCCAAAAAATATTGATGCAGGCATTTAAATCTTGAAAATTCAAAAATTAATATACACTATATGGACATTTATATATGTAACAGGGGGGAATTATGTTGGAAGAAAGAATGGGGAGTGGGGGAAGCGGGGGAGATACTGGATAAGAATCTGGCTCAAGTTATATTATCATTACGTATGCATATACGAATGTGTACCAACGAATCCCTTCAATATGTAAGAACATACTGAACTAATAAACGCATTGAAGGATTTAATATTTAAAGTTTCAACAATTGTAAGGCAACTTATAAGGCTCTAAATATGTAATAAATTGTGGTTTTGCTAAAGCACAAATTTTCATTTCACACTGTAAGGGTAAGGTGAGGGAGCAAGTAATTTAGAGTGTGCTTAGCATAGCTACTGTATATAAAAATGCTATCAGCTAATCATCTTACATTAGAAACTTTAAGAAATAATAAAAATTTTCCTTACACAAACAAAATTCAGAACAAAAATCTAAATGCTTCCCCTGATGATGAAAGAACAAAAAGTAAGTAAAAACCTGGACTGGTGGTGCCACAAGCCTGTAATCCCAGCTATTTAGAACGCTGAGGTAGGAGGTTAAAGGAGGAAGATGCTAAGTTCAAGACCAGCCTGGGCAACTTATCCAGACCCTATCTCAAAATAAAATTTAAAAAAGGGCTGGAGATGTACCTCAATGGTAAAGTGCCCCTAGTTTCAACGCCCAGTACCACAATAAATAAATAACCTAGAAAATAAAGGTTATGAGTAAATTAAAACATGGACATCAAAATCAGAATGACTCAGGCCTATACCGTGATTACAATGTTCCAATAAATTTTCCTAGATTACAGGTCCTTTGCAAATGCAAAAGTTCTACAAAGCTGGGCATGGTGACATGTATTTGTAGGTCCATTTCTTGGGAGGCTTCGGCAAGAGGACCACCAGACCCCAGGAGTTTGATACCAGCCTGAGCCACACACAGGGTGAAAGACCCTGTGTGTTAAAAACAATTCTAGAAATTTGTAAAAAAAAAAAAAAAAAAAAAAAAAATTCCTAGTCATATTAATTATATAATGACAATTTCTTTTAAAAACAATTCATTTTTCAGTGCTGGAGTGGTGGCCCTGTGGTTACAGCGCTTGCCTGGCATGCTCAAGGACATAGGTTTGAACTCCAGCACCACGTACACAACTAAGTGTTGGAGCAACGAAAACCACATGAAAAACTAAATAAAATTGATTCACTCTCTCTTTTAAAAAAAATTTCTTTTTTCTAAAAAAAATTCATTTTTCAAGATTATTAACCACTAAATGAAAGAACTTAATTGAGGAGCTGCTATGGACAACTTAAGTTTTTTTTTTTGTTTTTTTTTTCAGGGCTGAGCTGAGGACTGAACTCAGGGCCTTGCACGTGCTAGGCAAGTACTCTGCCACTGAGCTAAATCCCCAACCCCAACAACTTAAGTTTTATTTAATTTTAAGTTGGTAAAATAGAAAAATGTTTCTTTGAAGACGTGAGTACATAAAGCTGCAAGGCAATAGTTGGCTAGGATAGTATTATCTCTGCATTATGGAACCAGGGGACTTTAAATTGTTTCAATGAGCATATTCTATTTTTTTAAAAGAAAAAATATTTACTTTTATTGTCATTCCCAATTGGAGATTAAATGAAAGTAAGAAAATAATCTCAAATTATAAATTAATAGGGAAATACTAACAGATCCAAATTCTAAACTTATTAAACTTTCTGTTTATGTCCATTAAATTAGGTACAGATGTCTCTCATTTAGCATAAAAGATAAGCTTCCATAAATCTTGCTGATAATAAAATCTTAGTATAAAAATCATGTAATTACATTTCCAATATTCTAAATATAAAGATTTCTTTTTTTTTTTTTAAAGAAAGAGAGAGGGACAGTGAGAGAGAGAGAAAGACAGAATCAATTTTATTTAGTTTTTCATGAACTTTCATTGCTTGGACACTTCACTGTGTATGTGGTGCTGGGGTTTAAACCCATGTATCCGCGCTTGCAAGGCAAGCACTACACCTGCTGAGGCACCACTCCAGCCCTAAATGTAAAGATTTCTAATGATAGTCCACACAAATGTAGAAAATAGTCCTGTGTAGGTTTTTGTGCACACAAGTATGTACACACAGTGAAATTAAAGGATATGGTGGTATTTCTAGTAGACCACATTTTTTGTGATTTTCCAGATTGTCCATTTTCTACATTACATATTCCTCTAGGACCCTTCAACTTAAGGATGCCTCCCTTCTCTTCCTTGCCTTACTTTCTTTACAATAAGGTAAAAACTAGAGGACACCAAGGAACAAACCAGTCAAAGGTTTCATTCACTTTTCTCTTAATCCTCATGAAAGTATTACCCAGGTACTACCTGCACTGCTTCGCCAAAGACTGTGTTCTTTAACTGTTTGAAGAGTTCTGAGGTCCTGACTAGGTATGAGGTCAGTGCCGGACTTGTGCTTGCAGTCTGTCTTTGAAGGAATATCTAGGTAACTGTTTGGGGTGGGGTGGGGAATACAGTATTCTGTCCCATTCATTACTTCTCTAGGGAAGAAAATTAGTTTCATGACTCTAATCACAATATTCTCTTACCCAAATGAGAGAACAGGCTTAGAGACACAAAGATCTTTAGGTACCTTGCTTAAAAATAGATAAAAATCATAGCCTATTAAACTCACCTGATGAGGAAGATCTCTTGGCATTGGAAATATCAAGCACTAAATTTGGAGTTTTCCATAACAAATAGTTTTAATTTTTATAATCTCAAATCAATAAAGCACTCTTGTATTTAAAAATTAGACTTTTTACATTCACAAAGGAAAAATTACAATTTTTTGAACAATAGAATTACAAAAAAAGTTTGTATTCAGCACCATTTGAAGCACAAAAATACAGAAAATGAAAATAAAGGAAAAATGCTAAAAAAATTGGAAGGCAATCTAATCTTCTTTTTTTTTTCAGTTTTATTTAGTTTTTCATCTGCTTTTCATTGCTCCAACAGTTAGTTGTGTAGGTGGTGCTGGGGTTTGAATCTACATTCTCCCACATGCCAGGAAAGCACCATAACCACTGAGCAACCACTCTAGTCCCCCCAATCTAATCTTCTTTATGTAACTTTAAACTTCCTCCAGAGGAACTTTTCCCTTTACCAAACTCTAATAGGAGCTCAATATTTACTAAATGAATGAATTTAATATTAAATGAACTGCCTGATGTTTAATTTTTTTACCAAAGACATTCTGCTAAGAATCTCAACCACAGGGGCTGGAGTGGTGGCTCAGCAATTACAGTGCTTGCCTGGCATGTGAGAGGATGCAGGTTTGAACCCCAGCACCATGGACACAATGAGCTGTTAAAGCAATGAAAGCCACATGAAAAACTAAATAAAGTTGATTCTCTCTTTTTCTCTCTCTCACTGTCCCTCTCTTTAAAATAAAAAATATCTCAACTGTTGGAGTCTGACCTTCATTCTATTTCATCAGCTGCCCTAGAGTGACCTTGTGACAATTATTGGGGTCTGACCTTCACCTCCATTTCATCAGCCGCCCTAGTGTGATCTTATGACTATTTGCATAAGCTCCTTCTGAAAGGGCTTCTAGGTCATGCTTTGTTAAAGATTAGGGTGGGTTAAAATGTCTTAATGACGGGTTACTCCCTAGTTTTTGTCTGTACCCTAGTTTTTTTGTCTGTACTGAAATCTACATAACACCTGGCAACTCCCTTAGAAGGATTATTGATTCTTTGGCTGTCTCCCCTCCTCCTCTATAAAAACTTGTGTGCCTTAGTAACAAATGGATTCTGAGCTGCCATCAGCTGCGTGTGGTTGCCTCGTTTCCCCGGCTGGGAGGGAAGGGGTCCCCAGACGAGGGGGGACCCGGGTTCCAGCTGTCGGCACTCACCCTCCTCCTGATCGGCTCCCGGGGGGCAATCCAGCTCCCCACACTCAACCACAATAATCCCACTTCCCACAGGTAACTACAATTAATAATTGAATGAACCTTTCTATACATATATTTTTACACACATGAAAAAGAAACAGAGAGGAAGGGATTGAGGGAAGAAGAAAAAAAAGGAGATCATATAATAGCCATTTCCACCTTAAAATAGATTGGGATATTTTACTACTCTTCTACCTTATTAATTCTTTAATAACTGCAAAACTTACCAATTGTCCAGATACTTTCACTAAGATGTTAAATGAAGAGAAATAATAGTACTAATGACTAATAATAATGACTTTTTCCCTTTCCACATTTCTTATTGGTGCATTATAGTTGTACATAATGATGGGATTTGTTGTTACATATTTATACATTATATAACAATATAATTTGGCCAATATCCCTCCCCAATACTTCCCCCGCTTCCTCCCCTCCTATCCCCTGGTCTTTCCTCTACTGATCTCCTTTTGATTTTCAATAGATCCCTGCCTCCCCTACCTTTCTTTTTCTTTTTTCTCTCTAGCTTCCACATATGAGAGAGAACATATGACTCGACGTTTTCTGAGTTTGGCTTATTTCGCTTAACATAAACGTCTCTAGTTCCATCCATTTTCCTACCAATGATAATTTCATTTTTCTTTATGGCTGAATAAAAGTCCATTGTATGTCTATACCATGTTTTCTTTATCCTTTCATCCACTGATGCAGGCAGATTCCATAGTTTGGCTACTATGAATTGTGCTGCCTATAAACATGGGTATGCATGTATCACTATAGTATGACGATTTTTTAAAAAATTTAGGATAAATACCAAGGAGTGGCATAGCTGAGTCACATGTTTCCATGCCTAGTCTTTTGAGGAACCTCCATACTGTTTTCCATACTAGTTGTACTAATTTGCAATTTCATCAACAGTATAAAAGTGTCCCTTTTTCTTCACGTCTTCTCCAGCATTTGTATTCTTGATGACTTCCTTTCTGACTGGTGTGAGATTAAATCTCAGTGCAGTTTTGTGTTTCCCTAATTGCTAATGATGTTGAACATTTTTCATATCTTTCTATTTATATTTCTTCTTTTGAGAAGTCTCTATTTAATTCACATGCCCATTTATTAATTGGATTATTTGGTTCTTAGGGTTTTTGGATTCTTTATATATTCTAGATATTAATCCTGTCAAATAGTAGCTATTAAAGATTTTCACTCATTCTGTAGGTTCTCTCTTCACATTCCTAATTGTTTCCTTTGTTGTTCAGAAGCTTTTTAATTTGTTGCCATCCCATTTATTAAATATTGGCATTATTTCCTGAGCTTTAAGGATCCCTTTGAGAAAGTCGTTGCCTGTTGAGCACAGTTTTAAATGCTTCACATATACATTGCATTATTCACAATGTATATTATTTATGGCCCTCTTGCAAATAAAGAAATTAGAATACATTACTTGCTCAAAGTTAAGACAGTAAGTAGCAGGGCCAAGATCTATAGCCACCATTTTGTCTTGCTAGCCTATGTTCATAATTACTACTGCCTCTGTGATATTACAAGTATTACAAATATAGGGCTGGAGCGGTGGCTCAGCAGTAGAGCACTTACCTGGCATGCATGAGGACCTGGTTTCAAACTCCAGCACCACAGACCCACCTAAGCATCTGAGAAACAGGGACCAGATGAAAAAAATAAAATTTATTCTCTCCCTTCCTCTCTTTAAAAAAAGTATTATATATAAATTCTTAGTTAATAATGACTGCTAGTGTATGCCAGATATGAACATAATACAACATAATTATTTTTTTTAAAAAACTCCCAGAAGCCAGGCGTAATGGTGCATGCCCATAATCCCAGCTACTTGGGAAGATGAGGAAGGAGGATCCCAAGTTTAAGACCAATTTCAAAAACTTATAGAAACCCTGTCTTAAAATTAAAAAAAAAAAAAAGGACTGGGGATGTTAAAAGGCTGGGAATGTGGCTCAGTAGCAGAGCACACTTAGTAAAAAAAAAAAAAAACTAAATATCAGGCAGTTCATTTAATATTAAATTCATTCATTTAGTAAATACTGAGCCCCTACTGTATATTAGGGTTTCATAAAGGAAAAAGTCTCCAGTACCAAAACAAAAAACAAAGCTTTCCCAGAATCTTCTGTACTCACAATGGCTTCAAAGTAAACATACAGAGAGGTCATAGGTTCAGTTTGACTTTGCTATTAGTCAAAAACATTTGAATTACTAAAACAAATAAGAATTTCCTTTACATATACTTCATAACTGAACAAGAAAATAGATTTAAGTGCCCTATTGTACCTTAGTACCTAAAGTGGTTTTTTCAACATTGACATACATTTTATCCATTTGTTTGTCACTGTGATTTATGACCATATTAAAAAAAAATCCTCTCTCTCACACACACACACCCAAATCACATTTTAAAAATATATGACATATTGAGCAAAGTTAGCCTAACTCAGAGAGTCAAGGGTCAAATATACTCACTCATCTGTGGAGGCTGGAGCTAAACCGAGCCCTGTGTGAAAGGCAATCAATCTCATGTATTGGACCCAGCAAAGGCATAGCAACACATAATCTAGGGCAATCATAGATATGTATCTGGAAGGATGTGGGAGAGGAAAGGGAGGGAGAATATGGAGGGATCTAGGAGGTAAATCTGATTTAACAATATATACTTATCATAATTTTTAAAAAAAATTTTCACCCTGACCCGCCCCCCAAAGTTATGTTTCATTTTGTCATGGCAAGCACAGTGACCAATTTTAAAGAAATATATTAATATACATGAATAAATAAATAAATGTTAAAAAATATATATGACTCACTCTAAATTCAGATCCAAGGGTGTGTTGAATAATGATAGAATGCTTGAAATAAACATAAAATATGTGAAAGTGACTATTGTGAAGAGAACAATATTCAATTGGTTAGCCATTCTATTAAAAGTTAACTACCAGTTTATTTCACTAATGTCATGGTTTCAAGTTTTGGTCCCTCCAAAACTCATGCTAACACTTAATCCTCAGGCAACAGTATTGGGAGGTAGGATCTAATGGGAGATGTTTACATCTTGAAGGCTCAGCCTTCACAAATGGATTAATGCTGCTACAAAAAGTGCCCAATGGACTTGGTTTGCTCTCTTCCTCTTTTCTGCCACATGAAAAAAGCTTTCTTCCCCTCTGGAGGATAGAGTTTAAGAGACCACCTTAGGAGATTGAGCTCTTACCAAACACCAAAACTGCCAGGACCTAGATTTTAGACTTCCCAGCCTCCAGAACTATGAAAACAATAAATTTCTATTTTCTATAAAAATTACCCATTCTGTGGTATTCTGTTCAAGTAGCACAAAATGGACTAAGACAATTCACTAGCCTAATTCATGTCAACCATCAACAAAATAACTCATGCCCATATTGACTATTCTGTTCCAAAATTGGTGATTGGTTTGATCGTATTATAAGTACTGCATGTCAAAATGGTGCTGCAGATCCAAGATCATAAATTAGTTTACAATACTATGTAACTTTCAAGTTTACTCTTTTTTTTGACCGGGGGTGGGGAGTAGGGAATTGAACCCAGGGGTGCTTAACCTACTGAGCTCCCTCCCCAGATCTTGTTATTTTTTGTTTTGAGACAGGGTCTTGCTAAGCTGTTTAGAGCCTCACTAAGTTGCAAAGGCTGGCCCTAAACTTGTGATTCCCCTGCCTCAGCCTCCTGAGTTACTGGGATCAAATTTATTCTTTTAACACAAATTGATTCCGCTCTAGCTGACAGTAACAGTAAGGATAAAATACAGCTTTGAGATGCTTTACCTTTTACTGCACCTTATTAAACAGAGGATAACAGTAAAAACAATAAAAATATTACATACACATGTATTTTTAATATTACCAAAGCAGCAGCATCACCAACACCAAAAGTGTCGACACTGAAGAACATTAAAAAGTGTTGTTTCAGAAGATATGCTTGGGTCAATGAAAGATGAAGTTTTACCTATCTCTAGGCAACAGCTTTAAGTAAATTTTTTTTCCTGGAGATATAATCATCTGTCCCAGTTCACAGAATAGAAATAACTAAGCTTCTTTGCGTACATGATTACTAAGTAAATGGTGAAATCTTATAAGACAGTCTTTAATTCTCAGTCTAATGAGTAAACATTAGAACATTAAACTTCCTGGCAACCCACTAACCCTAATTACCTAATCTAGTACTATCCCATAAAACCCCAACAATTAATATTATTCAGTCTAATACTCAGAGAAGCATCTGGGAGTTTTAGACTTTCTGATATTAAAATAATTCTAAAACAACTTCTTTTTGATTGTTTACATTTAATTCAAAAGATCAATTTACTGCATATATACATATAAAATTTTACTCAATTATTTATTAATTGGTAAGGCTTTTGGTCTAGCAACACAAAAGACCTCTTATCAGCTCCTATCTTTTGCCAACCACTCATCATCAAAATAATGATGCTTCAAATTTTGCCACAGCACAGTAAAGAATCAAGTATATAATGACCTCATGTGGCAAATGACTATAACTACTGATTTTTTTCCTACTAAAGTATAATTTTACTTCTACCGTACATATATTTTTTATTTTTACTTCATCATACCTCATATATAGTGATACAATGTATAATAATTAAATCAAGCAAATTAACATATAACCTAAATACCAGTTTTTGTGTGAGCATGTTTGAAATTTAATTCAATAACTCTGAAACATAAAACACATTAACTGTACTCACTATTTTGTACAACAGATCTCAAGAAACTTATTACTCCTGTCTAACAAAAAACTTTGTACCTACCCCTCAGCCTCTGGTAACCAACATTCTACTCGCTACTTCCGAGTTTTGTTGCTTTAAATTCCACATATAAGTGAAATCACATATTGAACTCCATTGTGTATTAAATATACACATACACATATACCACAGCTTTTGGATCCATGCATCCAATGAGGGGCATCTGGGTTGATTCCATAATTTAGCTATTGTAAATTGAGCTGCTATGAACATTGATTTTGCTCTGTCGCTGTAATGTGTTAATTCTAACTCCCAGTAATGTGTTAATTCTAACTCCTCTGGGAATATATCCAGAAGACGGATAGCTGGGTCGTATGGTTAATTCAACCCTAATTTTCGAGGATTCTCCACACTGCTTTCCAGAGCAACTGTACCAGTCTGCAGTTCCACCAACAGTGTGTTAGTGTTCCTATCTCCACACAATACCTCCAGCATTTTCAACTGTTTGTAGTCTTCATCTTTGCCAGTCTGACTGGAGTGAGGTGAAATCTTGTTTTGATTTGCATTTCCCTGATGACTAATGATTTAGAACACTTTCTCATGTATTCATTGGCTTGATTTCCTCTGTTGAAAAGTTTCTGTTTAGCTCTCTGGCCATTTATTGATTGGATTGTTTGTGCTTTTGCTATCATTTTTTTAAAGTCCTTCGTAAATTTTGGATATTAGTCCCCTGTCAGAGAAATCACAGGCCATAATTATCTCCCATTCTGTAGGTTCTCTCTTGACAGTTGACCAATTCCTTGGCAGAGCAAAAGCTTGTTAATTTAATGGTTCCCCACTCATTAATTCTTGATTTTAATTCTTTGGGTATCTTATTGCCAACGTCTATATGCCATAGTATTGGTCCTGATTTATTTTCTAGCACTTGTATGATTGCTGGTTCAATTTCTACTTCCTTGATCCATTTTGATTTGATTTTGGTGCAAAGTGAGAAATAAGGATCTAATTTCAAATTTCTGCAAGTGTTTGTACCAGTCTGTAGTTCCACCAACAGTGTGCTAACGTTCCTATCTCCCCACAACCCCTGCTTCTGTTTGTCCAGCACCATTTGTTGAATATGCTGTCTTTCCTCCATGTTTACTTTGACCCCCTTTGTCAAATATCAGATGTTCAAAGATTTGTGGGTTTGTCTCAGAGTCTTCCATCCTCTTCCATTGGTCTTCATTCCTATTTTGATACAGGTACCATATTATTTTTGCTACTACGGCTCCATAGTATAGTTTTAGATCTGGTGTTGCAAAACCACCTGCTTTGTCTTTCTTGCCTTAGTAATGTTTAGGCTATTTTGAGTTTCCAGTTGTTCCAAATGAATTTGAGACTGCTTTTTCTGTATCGTAAAGAATGACATTGGTATCTTGATGGGAACTGCATTGAATCTGTTTTAAAATCTGTATAAAAATCTCTTTAAAGCAAGTCTCAAGTTCATATGGAATAACAGGAGACTCAGACTAGCCAAAACATTACTCTGTAGAAAGGAAAAAATAGGGTTTATCTCAATCCCTGACCTGAAATTATACTACAGAGCTGTAGTAGCAAAAACAGCATGGTATTGGTATACAAACAGAACCGAAGATTAGTGGAACAGAACAGAAGATCCTGAGACAAACCCCCATATCCTTAACTATTTCATATTTGATAAAGGGGACAAAAGCATAGTGTGGAAGAAAGATAGCCTGTTCAACAAATGGTGTTGGACAAACTGGACAGCCATATGCAGACAACTGAAGCTGGATCCTTATTTTTTGCCCTGCACAAAAAATAAATCAAAGTGGATCAAAGACCTGGATATTAAGCCAACAACTTTAAACTTACTAGAAAAAGAAGTAGGGTCAACACTACAGGACATAGGAGTCGGCAGCACCTTAACAAAACTCCCATGGCTCAAGCAGTAAAGTCAAGAATAAATGAATGGGATGCAATTAAATTAAAAAGTTTTTGCACAGATAAAGATCTAATCAAGAACATCAAGAGAGAACCTACAGAATGGGAGAAAACCTTTGCCTGCTACACCTGGAACAGAGGGCTAATATCCAGAATATGTAAGGAACTAAAGAAACTAAAGTCCAAACTCGCAAATAGTCCAATCGATAAATGGGCTAAAGATCTCAAAAGGAACTTCTCTCCAGTGGAAGTCCAGAAAGCCCATAAATATAGGAGAAAATGCTCTACATCATTAGCTATAAGGGAAATGCAAATCAAAACTTCAATGAGATACCACCTCACTCCTGTTAGAGTGGCAAAAATGAAGAATAAAAACAACGACAGATGCTGGAGGGGCTGTGGGAAAAGAGGAACACTGTTACACTGCTGGTGGGACTGCAAACTGGTTCAGCCACTATGGAAAGCAGTGTGGAAAATCCTCAGAAAATTAAGGATGGATCCACCTTATGATCCAGCTATCCCTGTCCTGGGTATTTCCCCAAAAGAGTTAGAATCAGCATATTATAGTGATGTGGCTTCATCAATGTTTATAGCAGCTCAATTTACTATAGCTATATTATGGAACTAACCCATATGCCCCTCACTCAATGAGTAGATACAAAAACTTTGGTACTTATATACAATGGAATACAACTCAGCCATTACAGAAGTTGATATTATGGCTTTTGCAGCCAAATGGATGGAGATGGAAAGAATTATGCTCAGTGAAGTATCCCAATCCCAGAGACTCAAGGGCCAAATGGTATCTCTCATCTGTGGAAGCTAGAATACATGGGGAAGCAGTAGGTTAGATGGCTAAGCTAACAATAACTTCAAATTGTATGATTCTCAATGCAATAGGGGGATGGCTCCCTAGGTTACTTGGAGGCATAGGAAGGGGGATGGGGAGGGGGGGAGGGTTATGAAGAACTCCTAGGAGACTGGAGAGTGGGAATATGGGGGAACTATCTCAGAAGCAGATGGCATTCCTCTGCGAGATACCCATTTAATGCAAGAGTTCTTCTGGGGAAACTGCAACAAGTGAAACCCAAGGTGGGCATCCATGTTTTTGCATTACCCCTGGATAACAAAGTATATATATATATATATACATTGGTTACTGATGGTTTGATAATATTTCCCCTTCAATCGTATCTCTATAAACTTCTAATAAAAAAATTTAAAAAAATAAAAGAAGAAAAAGAAAAAATATCTCTTTAAAAAAAATAAGAAAAAGAATCAGCTGGGAGAGAATCTAGATATCAGGAGGCCAAAACAGGAGGGTCATAAGTTCAAGGCCAGTGTGGGCAAATTAATAAGACCCTGTGTCAAAATACCATGCATGTTATCCTGGATTCAGCTCCATTAAACACACACACACACACACACACACACACACACACACACACAATAGAAATCATATAATATTTTCTCTCAAAT
>PVKS010024306.1:0-31242 GCA_004027875.1 Aplodontia rufa
TTTTTTTTTTTTTTTTTTTTTTTTTGGTGGATGGGGAGGACAGGAGTGTTTTTTGTTTTTAAACTAGGGATAGAACCCAAGGGTACTTTATGACTTGAGCTATATCCCCAGCCCTTCTTTATCATAGGCATGTGCCACCACATGCCTGGCCCATGTCTTTATAAGTAAAAACTTTCATCTTCCTCACGGTTTCTCCCTGTTCCATCTACACTGGGTTTTTTTTACCCTAATTCTTTTTTCATGTAGATTAACAGAGCACAGTTCTGATTCCATTTTATCTCCATTATTGGCTGCTTATTTATGCCTCCTTTTTTTATTTTAGAGAAAAAAAGAGAGAAACAACTTCAGTTTTTCATCTGGTTTTCATTGCTCCAACACTTAGTTGTGTATGTGTGGTGCTGGGGTTTGAACCCGGGTCCTCATGCATGCCAGGCAATCGCCATAACCACTGAACCACTGCTCCAGCCCCTATGCCTCGTTTCTAAAACTAAAAAGTTTTTAGTGGTTGTCCAAAAACATACAAATTTAATTAATCTGAGCCTAAGTCTAGCCTCAAATAAACGATGCCATTTCTCATGCAGTATAAAGATGCCAGGTTCCGAGTTATTCTTCCCTTCTGACCTTATTTTATGTGTGTGCATACTATAAACACAAAATATATTGCTGATATTTTTGGTTTTGGTGATCTTTCAAGCCAATTAAAAATTTTAAAAATTAAGAAAGGCATGAATCTTACATCTATCTTCATTTATTCTTTCTCCAACACACTTCATTATTTATAGATATTCAAATCTCTAGTGTCAAATCCCTTCTGTCTGAATAACTTCCTTTTATACACTTCTGTAAGTGCAGGACTGATGGTAATGAACTCTCTTCAGTTTGTTTCTCTGAGAGAACCTTTCTCCATTTCTGAAAGAGTATTTTTGCTGTGTACACAATTCTGGATTGATTGGTTTTTTGCTTTGGGCCATTTAAAAATGTCACTATCTTTTGCTTTTCACAGGTCTAGTGAGAATTCTACTATAATTCTTTGTTCCTTAATAATGAGATTTTTTTTCCCTTTGAAAAGACTCATTTTCTCCTTATCTTCAATTTTAGCAGTCTGAACGTAGACATTTTCCTATCTTTTGTTTCATTTTTCGGATGACCTCAAGTTCTCTGAGCTTCTAGGACTCTTGGTTTGGTGTCCATTATTAATTCTGGAAAACTGACCACTGATCTTCAAGTATCACTTCCTTTCTCTTCTTCAAAGACTTGAATTACACATTCATTCAGACCATTTCATACTGTCCCACAGCTCAGATTTTTTTTTTTACATTTTTGGTGGGGAGGTTCTGGGGATTGAACCCAGGGGTGCTTAAACACTGAGCCCTATCCCCAGCCTTTCTTATTCATTATTTTGAGACAGGGTTTAGCTAAATTGCGGAGGCTGGCTTTGAATTTGCAGTTGTCCTGCCTCTGCCTTCCAAATTGCTGGGATTATAGGAGTGCACCACCACACCCAGCTGCACTTCCTTCTCCTTGCATCTCTCTCAGCTTCGGTAATTTGCATTGGCTTATCTTCAAGTTCTCAGAGTCTTTCTTTGGCTAAGCCAAGCTTATTGACAAGACTATTATGGAAGACATTCTTCATCTGTTACTGTGCTTTTCATTTCTGGGATTTTCATGTGATTTTCTTATCCTGTCTTTCTCTGATAAATATCTCATTGATCATGCAACTTGTCTGCCTTTTCTACTACAGAGATTAACACATTAATCAGTAAATTTAAATTCTATGTATGGCAGTTCCAGTACCTACTTGTGTCTTAAGAATGTGATTCTTCTAACGATCTGTCTCAATAGTGTGCCCTTTTTCTTCGTTCGATATAGTCTTACGTATAGGAAGGAATCATTGCCATGCAATCATAAACACACGCATAATGACAGAGCAAGCCGAACCTGATGCCAGTGCAAGATCTCCCCTCTTTGGTTCCCCCCATCCCTTGTTTCCCCTACTTTATCCCCTTGTTAGTTGGCTTCACATGGAAGTCAAAGGTTCCCCAGTGAGTTGACAGCCCCCCTACTCACCCCCTCCTTCCGGCTGCCTTGATGTCCCTCCTATTCCCTGCCCTTTCCCTTCATCCCCCAGTGTCATAGGCAAGGTGCCCCCTGCTCATGTCATAATTCACCCAATTTGAGGTTATTATTAGCTTAGCCAACTTTCTGTTCCCGATTGTATTCTAGCTTCCACACGAGAGGAAACATTGGGCCCTTGAGTCTCTGCAGGATTCCTGGGCAGGACAGCAGAGACTGAAGCAAACAGTCATATTCCTTGCAACAGGTATGCCTTTCCTTCCACCAGGCCTTTAGTGAGTGAGGCTGAGTCAATCTGGTCAGGACATGAGCTTGTTTGAAATCTGTTGCCACCGCGGTTATCCATAACGCACCACAGGCTTCCACTGCCTCAAGCCACGCCTCATGTTCTGGGCAAACATTGTTTGCCAGCGGTATTTCTCAGGGTCTTTTCAACCTTCAGTTTTTGGTCTTCCTTTTACACTGCCTTCATGTTCCTGCAACTCTCACAGAATTTCACTGTTACCTGTTACTCCACAGTTGTTTGCCTACAACAGTGGGGGGATTCTCTGATATCTGCTTAAGTCTCCATCTTAAGCAGGAGATGAGTTCCTTGGTACCCAGGGTGCGACCATCTCAGTGTTTATACTCTCCTGCTAAATAAAGTTCTGGACCCAGCACATAATCCTACCTCTTCCCCAAGGTAGAATTTCTTTCAATTCCCTCCCCACAGCAAGTTTAGGGCTTTTCAATCTCATAGGAGAGAAAGAAGGGAGGATTCAGACGGGGCTTCAGTCCATCCTGAAGTGTCTGCTGTTTCCCTCCTCCAGGCCTGTCCAGTACGGGATACTTTCTCAGCACCCCCAATCTCACCTCAATTCTCTTACAAGAATCCAGCGAAGGGGGCTACAGCAGTGGCTCAGGGATTACAGTGATTGCCTGGCATCCGCGAGGACACGGGTTTGAACCCCAGCACCACATACACAATGAAGTGTGGGAGCAACAAAAGCCGCATGGAAAACTAAAAATAAAATGGATTCTCTCTTTGTCTCTCTCATTGAGCCTCTCTCTCTTTAAAAAACAAAACAAGGGCTGGAGTAGTGGCTCAGAGGTATACACTTGCCTTGCTTGCATAAGGACACAGGTTCGAACTCAAGTGCCACACACGCAACCAAGTGTCAGCAATGAAAGCCATATGAAAAACTGATTCTAAAAATAAATAAGTAAAAAACAAAAATAAATATTAAAAAAAAGAATCCAGTGAAATCTATGTTGAAGAGACTGAGTGGGAATGAGTTCTCATGATGAGCAGCACTGCGGGAGTCTATGTTCTCTTGCTAGTCTATACTATCTTCTCAGTTTGCTAAAAATTTTAACTGAATTCTGATTGGTGTTCAGTCTGTCTGTCCAGGTAAAAAGTACTCACATCTCATTTGTCTTTTCTAAGATTCTGGGTTAGGTGGCTGTCATACCATCTCATCTCTCTAATGGATTTAAGAAAGTTATAAATGTGCAAATTTCTGGGGTTTGTTTTCACTGTTGTAAGGGTAGGAACAATGATTTTTCCAGCCTTCTCCACTCTTATTTTTTGAAAGAGAGAGGGACAGTAAGAGGCAGAGAGAACGATAGAATCAATTTTATTTAGTTTTTCATGTGACTTTTGATGCTCTGAAACTTCACTGTGTACGTGGTGCTGGGGTTTGAACTCGCATCCTTGTGCATGCCAGGCAAGCGCCGCAAATGCCAAGCCACCACTCCAGCCTCCTTCTCCACTCTTTCTTTTTTAAGAAAGAAGGACAGTGAGAGAGAGAGAAGGAGAGAAATTTTTATTGATTTTCTTCACATGGCTTTCGTTGCTCTGACACTTAGATGTGTACGTGGGTGCTGGGGTTTGAACCCATGTACTCACGCATGCCGGGCAAGCGCCGGAACCGCCAAGCCACCACTCCAGCCCCTCCCTTCTCCACTCTTAAGGTGAGGCTAGGAATTCCCCAACTACCCTCCTACTTTTTAGCCAAACCTTAAAGATAATGTGATGAAGGTGATTAGCTCATCTCACTATAAATATATATGAAACAAAATAATGTCAGGTCAAACTTCAACTCAGGAATCAAAGCACTTTTCTAATTCTAATAAAGCACACAACTATTTTTTAAAAGTATCATAATTATTGTAAGAAATGTATCATATAAAATAATATTTCTGGCATTCTGCCATACATTTGTTACGTTCTAATTTATCAACATAAAAACTGTATTCAGTAGAGTATGTCTTACATATTTGTATAACAATTCATCTGTGTACTTCTCCCAGCATTAATAAAAGGTAAATGGGGGTAAGTACATGTGGTAAAAATACCTTGTATTCACTGGTTAATTTTACCAAGTCTCTATGTTGGCAGCACTGCAAAATTTCAGTTCTTTGAAGACTACTTTTCTATCTGATAATGTGCAGAAGCTTAAATACTGCAGGTCTCTTATGATGCAGTGAGAAGCAATAATACCTCCTAGAATAATGACAGCATCTGTCTGTAAAACCAATCTGTATATTAATGTACAATCTAAAATAATACAAAACACTAAATCTTCATGGAATTAAAATGACATGGAATTAAAAGAACATTAGAACAAAATTTTACTATTTCTTTTTGCTAAAAGAAATGTCAGGGACTGGAGCAGTGGCTCAGTGGTTACGGCGCTTGCCCAGCATGCACAAGTACACGGGTTCAAACCCCAGCAACCCACCTACACAACTAAGTGTCAGAGCAACGAAAGCCTTGTGAAAAACTCAATAAAAACTGATTCTCTCTGTCTCTCTCTCACTGTTCTTCTCTCTTTATTAAAAAAAAAAAAAAAGGAAAAGAAATGTCAGCTGAGCTATTTTCAGAGAAAAAAATCTCTGAATAAAAACTCTTCAGTTTATTTGTGCTTATTAATTTACTTTTTTTGGCAGTGGTGGAGATTAAACTCAGGGCCTTCCACATGATAAATAAGTGCTCTACTACTAAGCTACATTCCCAGCCACTTTAGTGGGTGTATATATATTTTTCTATTTAGTACCTGACTTTTCTAAGCTCAATGCTATTGCAGTATTCAAACGTTACATCTATTTTATATATATATATATAAAATATATTATATATGTATTATATAATATGTATTATAGCTACATAAATACTTTTTAGATGAACAATGAGACACACGGCAAAATTTTTATTATTTGTTTTTGTTTTTTTTTTTGGAACTGGGGGTCGAACCCAGGATGTTGCGAATGCTATGCAAGCACTCTGCCACTGAGCTACATCCCAGCCCAAAGCAAAATTTTTAGAAGCAGAATTTCACAGGATCCCAAATTTAATTGCTTTTTAATATATGAAGAGATGAAAAGCACTCAGTAGACAGAAATGCAAAGAAAAATAGTTTTTCTTTAATTTTATAAAATTGGTGTAAAAGAGCATAAATTAAAAACAAAATAATCTTTATTTTCTATCAGGTTGGCAAAATCATCTAAATATACCCATTAAGATGAGCATGGAGGGCTGGAACAGTGGCTCAGCGGTTACTGCCCTTGCCTGGCATGCACAAATACGCTAGTTCAAACCCCTGCACCATGTACACAACGAAGTCTTGGAGCAATGAAGGCCGCATGCAAAGCTAAATAAAATTCTCTTTCTCTCTCTGTCTCACTGTCCCTCTCTCTTTAAAAAAAGATGGGCATAGCTGGGGTTGGAGTGGTGGCTCAGCAGTTAGGGAACTTGCCTCACATGTGCACCTGGGTTCAAACCCCAGCACCACATACATAAGGAAGTGTCAGAGCAACAAACGCCACATGAAAAACTAAATAAAGTTGATCCTCTCTCTCTGTCCCTCTCTCTTGAAAAATAAATAAATAACTAAAAGACGGGGATGGTGAGGAGCTGGAGCAGTGACTCAGTGCTTGCAGCACTTGTCTGGCATGCACAAGGGTGTGGGCTGGAACCCCAGCACCACATACACAATGAAGTGTCAGAGTAACAAAGACCACATGAACAACTAAATAAAACTGATTCTCTTACTGTCCCTCTCTTAAAAAAAAAAAAAAAAAGCATGGTGGCACATACCTATAGTCCTAACTATTTGGCATACTGAGGCAGAAAGATAGCTTGAACCTAGGTCTTCAAGGTCAGCCTGAGCAACAGAGCAAGACCCAACATTCATTCATGCATTTCTTCAGTGAAACCACATCATTCATTCATTCATTCATCCACTGAGACCCCAATACATACATAAAAATATCCATTGCTGGTGAGTATATAAAGAAATTGATGCCTTCTCATATACTGCTGTGAAAGTATAAACTAGTCCAAACTTGACAATGGACATTTGGCAAGGAGTTGATAATGTTTAAATATATCAATCTTTTGATTCAGCCATCTACTCCAAGGAAAAGTGCATAGGCCTGCACATGCAAGGATTGAGCATCATTTATAACAAAATATAGCAAAAAATACAATGAACTTTCTATCTGTACAGGGTAAGAAAGATTGTGCTTATGTATATCTACAAAATGGAACAGCATAGAACTATTTGAAAATAATGTTCTAAAGCAGTATCAGGGCTCAAGATCAAGTGCTCAAAAGTGGTAGTTACTAGGAGGAGTCCTGAATTCTAAGAATAAAGGTAAAATTGTTTATGTTCCTAGTTAGAAAAAACAAGTTACCAGCAATAGGGGGAAAGTCATATAGTCCCTGGAACTCTCATCAGGAACACCAAGAACCAATATGTAACTGCAAATGACTATTACAAATGTGGCCTCAGACTGCTAAAATAGCTCCATGTCTTTGCTATCCAACTAAATACAAAACTACAAAACCATGAGCCAATGACCAGATAGATAAGTAAACAGCCAAATAATAGGATTTTAAAACTACTATATCTAACACTTCTGTTCTTACCATATACCAGGTTCTGTTCTACGTTCTAGCACTTATATTTACATTACTTCATTTAATCCTAATAATGAGACACCATGATTCCCATTTGACAGATAAAGAATCTCAGAGAAAGGGTAAGTATACTGCATAAGTTAGAAAGCAGCAAAGCTGAGACAGAAACTACAATTTCACTCCTTGGACAGTCTTCTTGACCACTGCATTTATAGTGCCTCCTAAATGAGTAAGATCCTGATTTAAGGAAATAAATAATTTGTGAAATAAGATGCCTTCCTTAAGTACAACTACTTTGTGTTCACCTCTCTGATTTTAAAGATGCTATACAATAAACTACTTCCTTACTTAAGCTATATCTTATCTTAGGACATCTGTGTCTATTACAGATAAACGGTGAATCTTTACTTGGCTTAAAAGCTTGCTCACCCATTGTTTCCTCTCTACAGCAAGACTGACACCTACTGGGCTAAAACCAAAGTCAATACAATTCAAAAAGCTTGCGAAGAAGCAAAACAGAGAAAGACAAATGTTAAAATGTTGCAATTTTCTTCTTTTTCATCTTTTCTCTTTCTTACAAATGGTGTTAAGGATTGAACCCAGGGCCTTGCGCATGCCAGGCAAGAGTTCTACTACTGTTCTGCCCCTAGCCTCCAAATGCGTCAATTTTCATTGGGTCTTATGTAGAAATACACATTTTTTATTTACATCACTAACAAAAACTCCAATTTTTAAAATTATTTTTTAAATTGATGGTTTATGTGATACTGACATGTTCAACTAAAAGAATGGTATTTTACCCTGGAGGTTCCTACACATATATCCTCCAGCCTCTCTACAGCACTGTACAACCAAAATTATAATATGCAACATGTTGTACTACAAAGATGCTCCTCAACTCACAGTGAGGTTACATCCCAATAAACCCATTGTAAGTTGAAAATATCAAAGTAGAAACACATTTAATACACCTATCCTATACCGACCATCGCAGCTTAGCAACACAATACTGTGTGTTCCCATGTCATTCTCCCTCCTCAGCCTGGAAGCTCAAGGACAGAAACCTTACTATGAATTCCTTAGATCACTGAGAGTATTAATGACAGAACCTCTGGAACAGAGCTTGAAAACAATGAATATATCTCAGTTTTCTTCTATTTCATAAAGTGCACCTTTAATCCAATTCTCAACCAGGACAAGTCTGCCCCCCAGAGTACACTGGGTAATATCTGAAGACAACTTTGAGTTTTCACGCTGTGGGGAAGCTGTGCTATCTGCATCTAAAGAAGCCAGGGATAGTGATAAATAGCCAATGCAGAACAACTGTCTACAACAATGAAAAAATTCTTCAGCCCCAAATGTCCAACCACAGTCAAGGTTGAAAAATCCTGCTTACCTTCCAACATCTATCCTAGAAAGTATTAATGAATGTTTATAAACTACCAGTTTATAATATTAAAGCCTACAATCCAATTGTGTATACGTGTGGGTGTACTAACAAAGTACTTTGTGTACTGTTTTAATACACACTTCATTTTCTAGAAATATACAATCAACACTGTATATAGAATAGTTCACTTTTGTTAAATCACAGAAAAAGCTACATTTTGCATTTTTCAGAATTTTACCAAGAGTACTGGGTGCGGGGGTGCACACCTATAATTCCAGCAATTTGGGAGGCTGAGGGTAGGAGGATCACATGTTCAAAGCCAATCTCAACAACTTGGTGAGACCCTAAGCAACTTGGCAAGACCATGTCTCAAAATAAAATGTAAAAAAGGGCTGGCAGTCCCTTTTTTCATTGGGTAAGCATCCCTGGGTTCAATCCCTGGTACAAAAAAAAAAAAAAAAAAAAAAAGAATTACTGGTTATGGTTTATAAGTTGCCAATACATCACACTTAATCATTTGTAGCTATATATTCATGGTGAGTCTACATATAAAAAGTTTTATTTATATTCCATTTATAGTATAACTGTGCCTAACCACTTATAAATACTGAAAGAAAATATATAAATCAATTTCCTTTTACTTTTTTATGTTACACTTAAGGTCTTTAAACAAAATATGTGTCCACAGTTTATATTATCTATGAATTTCACAAGAGCAAAGAAGGTGTTACAAATCACTTGTCACAAAAAGGATTCACTGAATTTGATAAAACAAATACCATTAGTATAGGGGGAAAAAGAGAAAAAAAAAATCTAAGTTTTTCCATGTATTTTCCCTTTGCCTGAATACTCCCCCTACAACTGCGATCATGTGGAACTATTCTGAGACTTACAGGGTCGCTCATTCTTCAGGTTTTAGTTTACCTCATCTTTTCTCACAGAGTTCATTTCTGCCCTCCATCCATCCACCTTCTCCACTATTCTACTGGCATGGCAAATAGCTCATTTATTTCCTTCCTAACACTTTATACAATCTATAATATTCTTAAGTTTTTTGTATTTTCCCCATTAGAATTTTAGTACATGTAAACAGAGAGTGGTCTCTCTTATTCATTACTGTATCCCCTACATTTAGCAAAATGACTGGGGCACACAATAGGAGATGAATAAATATTTGTTGGATAAATTCATGAATAACATTAATAGATTATAACAAAAATCCCAGAAAGTATCAACTAGGATATAAAAATGTCAGAGAATAAGAAAATGAAAATAAATCATACAAATTCCAAATAAATGATGGGGAGAATGTACCCTAAAACAAAGCTGGCCAATAAAAAATGGGACTTAACTGATTCAATACCTTAAAGATAACTGATGGAGCTGGAAAGTTACCAGAAGCCACTGAGCCAGAGAGCAAACCCCCTACTCACTATTTCAAAAGCTATAGACTCAGGCCCTCATCAGAACCTATTAATGCCTTGGGCCCTTATCAGAGGATCCCCACTCTACTGTAAAACCCAGTTTAACCAGAAAACTTGCACCTTGGCCCCCACCCCCCTCATTCATTCTATATCTACCCCAGTCTGTAAGCAGCAGTTGGGTCCCAGACTCCACAGCCCCCCCTCCACAAGTTTCTCCCAATAAACCTGTGTGATGCTGAGCCACCGCTCTCCTTTTTCTTTCATTTCGTCTCTTGCCTTACAGTAACTACAGGCTACCTACAAAGCAAATGCCTAAAACAACAGAATACAGGTAGAAAGTAAAAGGCAAAAATTTATCAGTCTCATAAAACAAAAAACAAAGATTATGAGAGTAATGGAGATAAAGCTAGATTTCAAGTAAAATTTATAATGGATTGTGAATATAATCCTTAAATAAACTATTACTACCAAGAACATATATAGACCAAAAGCTCTGCATGAAAGATATAAAGTATTAACTACAGGAAGTACCGGGGAGAATCAGCAAAAATATCAAAGCTGGAGGAGATTTTAATGTCTGCTCAAGTCAGAAAAAGTAGTCAAGAAATTGGTATGTAGAGTGTTGGACTACATCTTATTAAAATAAAAACACAATAAACAAAAGCAAAATCAAATCAACAGCAGCTTAACAAAGAAATAAGGAAGAGAGCCCAAGTACACAAACAGCTATCAACTAAAAGGAAACATAAAAATTTCTAGATTCTCTTGCGTCAGCCTCCTGAGCCACTGGGATTACAGGCATGCACAACCACAACCAGCCAAATTTGAAGTTTTTAAATGAATGATTTTGTAAGAAAACACAATCTATCCAAAATTGACTTACAAGATAGAAAACATAAAGGGCAAAGCCAAATATGATATTAAGAATGTTGTTTAAAAAGCAGAAACCCAGCCGGGTGTAGTGGTGCATGTCTGTAATCCCAAGGATTTATTTGGGAGGCTATGGTAGGAGGGTGGAAAGTTCAAAGCCAGCCTCAGCAATTTAGCGACATCACAGGCAACTTAGTGAGACCCTGCCTCAGAATAAAAAATAAAAAAGGGCTAGGGATGTGGCTTGGTGGTTAAGTGCACCCGAGTTCAATTCCAGATACCAAAAAAAAAAAAAAAAAAGCACAAACTTAGGGGTATATTCTTTCAAATCTTCAAGTTATCTAATATTCTCATAAGAAAGGAGGGGAAGGAAACAAAAAGAAGAAAAGAAGTATTCTTCTTATTAATGCAGCATAAAACCCACACAAAACCTGGCAAAGCACACCAAAATAAAACTGATCATACTGAAGCAAAAATCCTAAATATGTTAATACAGAAATTCCAAAGTATTTAAGCCAAGAGAAGGTTATTGTAGGAGTGGAAAGGAGAGTTCACAATTAAGAAATCAAGGAAGGGGCTGGAGCAGTTACAGCACTTGCCTGGCAAGCGCGATGACTTGAGTTCAAGCCCCAGCACCACGTACACAACGATGTTCAGAGCAAGAAAAGCCAAATGGAAAACTAAATAAAATTGACTCTCTCTTTCTCTCTTTCACTGTCCCCGTCCCTCTCTCTTTAAAAAAAAAAAAAAAAATCAAGGAAAATATTTCACCATATATTCAATAAGTCAGCCATGACAAAGATCTTAAAAGAGGCAAACATATTTCATCAATTTACCTCCAATGTCCTCCTAATTTATAGTTACTTCATTCAAATGAAAGTAACAGAAAGCACACATCATTTAAGATGCATAAGGATATTTGCTGAAACATTATTAAACACTTCAGCAAGCACACAACAAGATGCTGACCGACAATCTGTCAGAACAGACTACAGAACTTATTCCTGTATACATGAGATCCTACTAACAAGCACATGTGAACAGTTTTAAAATCTAGGGAAGAAACTAAAAATTCTCATTTTATCCTTATCAACCAAACAATAAGGAAATGGGGCAATGGTTAGGCTAAAAAATAAAAATAAAGGTAATATTAAGAAACAAAAGTAGAAGAAAAAAACAGAAAAAAGTTAAGCAAATTTTAAAAAGATATATACACAGAAAGAGTAGAGAAGGGACAGAAAATGGTCACAGCTTAGTGTGTAGATTATTAAAAACAGCTGGGCCTACCACTGGTAAACACACAGAGCACTCCTAAAACATCACTGAAATACTTCCAAGAATTCCTGAAGTTTCATACACTATTCAATCTCTTTCCAATCGACAAACAGTCTCAACTGAAATATCCACTTAGAGAAAAGATAGTGTGTGCTATGTTGCCATCTGCTGAGCAGACTTAACACTAAAAATTTCCACTCAGAAAGTTCTGGCTGTCTGAAGGCACCAAGTACCTTCAAACAAGGTTAATGTACCACTAAAACTAGTTGTACATAACAGTGGGAGGAGAGAGAGACGTTGGACCAGAGAATGTCATTCATTACACAATGTTTGAGAAACAATGGCATCCGCATATTATTTAGCAACATAGAGAAAACCACCAAACGAATCCAAAATAAACTATTTAAGTAGTTGCCACAAAAAGGAACTGGAACTAGAGAAAAGACAAGCACCTCTGCTTTCTATTATAAGGTATTGTTATTTGAACATGTGATACTTGTGTTTTTTATTTTTTAAGAGAGGGACAGTGAGAAAGAAAGAATCAATTTTATTTCATTTTTCATGTGGCTCCAACATTTGTTTTGCAAGTGATGCTGGGTTTGAAACCGGCATCCTCGAACATGACAGGCCAGCGCTATAACCACTGAGCCACTGCTCCAGCCCAAGAAGTTATTTTTTAAGTAATGCACTTTTTTTCCAAAATGGGTTAACTATGCCTAAGAGTAAAGGAATGAGTTCTTGGGAATTTTTGTTTGTTTGTTTTTTTTTGCTTTGTTTTTTAACTTAGAAGAATCTGAAATGTTTTTACAAACAAGAAATGTTATCTGACAATTACAGAAAAGTTAACATAAAGGCAAAAAGTCAAGTAAAGGAGATTAAAAGAAATACAAAACTTGTTTCAATGGACATCTACCACGGCAATGTACAGAAGCAGTTCGTAGAAGTTTACAGCAACAAACTGTTACTCTGCATCAGAGTGTTCTGCAAATTTCTACTTAACAATGACTAAGAATTAACTAACTACATGAAGAACTCAATCAGAATTTTCACCAAAACACAGCATTCTATTTCCTGAAACAAATCATCATCTAATAACAGGCTGACTAAAGCTGTATATGTTAGCCCCATAACCCTGAATATCTATAGTCAGAACAAAGAAAACTTAAGCTGAGGGTGTACCTTTGTGATTGAGCACTTCCCTAACATGCACAAGGCCCTGGATTCAATCCTCAAAAAGGAAAGGAAGAAAAATTTATTGTAGAAATTACAAAATCATAATCAAGACATTTAATGTCTACTAAAGAGATAAGAAGCTGGACCTGGTGGTGCACAACTATAATCCCAGCTGCAGGAGGCTAGTCTCAGCAACTCAGCAAGACCCTAAGCAACTCAGTAAGACCCTGTCTCAACATTTTAAAAAAATGAAAAGATGGGGATGAAGTTCAGTGCTAGAGCACCCGTGGGTTCAATCCCCAGCCCTGAAAAAATAAATAATAGAGACAAGATTTTTAAATGCATGTGTTATATCAAATTACTCATTCAACAGATTCTCTTTAATTCTGTGTCATAAAGCAATAACAATATGACTACTATAAACATCACAGCAACAGTCTCACTATTTGGAGTCTAATATTACTATTTGTTATTTCTGTATTGTTAAGAATACTCGGAGCTGGGGCTGGAGTGGTAGCCTGGTGGTTATAGCGCTTACCTGGCTTGCATTGAGTACAGGATTCAAAACCCAGCACTACATACACAATGAAGTGTCTGAGCAACAAGGGCCACATGAAAAACTAAAATAAAATTGATTCTGTCTTTCTCTCTCACACTGTCCCTCTCTCTTTAAAAACAAACAAACAAACAAGCAAACAAACAAAAAAAACCTACTTTAAAAAAAAATACTGGGACTGGAGCAATAGCTCAGCAGTTACAGCACTTGCCCAGTATGCATAAGGACCCAGGTTTGAATCCCAGCACTACGTACACAACTAAGTGTTGGATGAAAAACTAAATAAAATTGATTCTTTCTCTCTCCTTTAAAAAAAATAGGGGGGGCTGGAGCGGTGGCTCAGCGGTTTCGGCGCTTGCCTGGCAAGCACAAGGACTCGGGTTAAAACCCCAGCACCAAGTACACAACTAAGTGTTGCAGCAACTAAGGCCATGTGAAAAACTAAATATAAGTTGTTTCTCCCTTTCTCTCTCTCTCTCTCTCTCTCTCTCACTGTCCCTCTCTCTTTAAAAAAAAAATAGGGTACATATTAATTTTAAAATTTATAATTAAATTCATGTTCAATTATTGTCATTTTGCTGTACTTCAAAAGCAATACGGGGACTGGAATGGTGGCTCAGCGGTTACAGCACTTGCCTGGTATACGCAAAGACCTGGGTTCAAACCCTACCTTCTCATACACAAGAAACAACAAAAACCAGATGAAAAACTAAAACTAAAAGTTGCTTCTCTTTTTCTCTCTCTCTCACTGTCCTTCTCTTTTAAAAATAAATAAATAAATAAAAGGTAATACAAATTTAGTTATTACCACCCTATTTGTTTAAATGAAAATTTCTGCTTGAAGCAGTGAAGAAATCTCTTCACTAAACCCTTGTTCAGTTACATTTTACATGATAAATATTGACCCCAAATATTTAAAACTAAAATCCAAAATAGCATAGCTCAGTATCCATGTCTACAATTGCCAGAAAGAAAAAAATTTTATCTTCTTTGTCACCCAATTTGAGAATTGAAAGATTTGCAAGTTACAAGAATACAAGTCACCAACAAGTTTGTTCCTTTTCTCATCCTAAATCAAGCTTTCATATTGGGATATGAAGTTACGTTTGTAAAATTACAGACACAGAAAAATAAATCTCTGTTTGGTACAGTTGAGCTATAAACATAAGAAATCATGAATTGCTATACCGTGATTGCAAGTACAATTAACCTAAAATCTTTTAAATCACACCTTTCAAACTGCATTCTAAGAAAACATTAGACAGTGTCCATTAGCTGTGTTCTAAGAGATAATAATGCTAAAAAAGCAGTTAACATTTAAATTACAACTGTATTATGAATAATGTAAATTTTATCACCCTAAAATTGCAATGTACTTGCAAACTAAAAAGTATCTATAAATACTTACCTTCATCCACAGAAAATTGACAGCTCTTATCATTGAAAAAAAGTATTTTCTTCTTATCTGGACGATTTACAAACAGTATCTGGTCACCTAAAGCCTTAAAGATAAAGAAAGATTTTTTAAGTTAACTCCAAATTACCTCACACACAATTTTTTTTTTTTTTTGTACAAAAAGACGTGTTTTAATTCAATATACCATTAAGGTCCACTGGGCCCAGTTTTAAACATCTTTGAGTTTCTTTCTTGAACAGTTTTATTTTTGAGAAGCGGTATTTCATTCTTTGAAATCTTCCAAAGAACACAAAGAAAAAAAATTTTAATGGAATAAAATTCAATTATGCCTTGGGTACACTGTACCCCTTTATTAATCTACAATACACTAGAGGATCTTTATGTTCTTACTTTTCCTCTATCTTGAAATATTCTGCTACTTATTCATTATTACCAATTATTTCCAATTATTATTATTTTTTCTTTACCGAGAGGGGGAGAGAGAGAGAAAGATTATCAATTTTATTTAGTTTTTCACATGGCTTTTGTTGCTTCAACACTTCGCTGTGTACGTGGTGCTGGAGTTCGAACCCACGTCCTTGCACATGCCAGGCAAGCACAATAATGCTGAGCCACTGCTCCAGCTCCCTCTAATTATATATTTAGAAACATTTTAAAAGAACATGAAAATGGAAGAATGATTAGATCATATCCAAGTGTGAGGCAGTAGCACAATTATCATTCTTCTTGTTACGCTGCCCAAAGCATTTAAAATACTTGAAGAAGCTATGAGCCAGGTATAGTGCTGCATACCTGTATCTCAGCTACTTGGGAGGCTGAGGGAAAAGAGTCATTTGAGCCCAGGAATTCAAGGCCAGACTAGGTGACATAGGAAGACCCCATTTCAAAGAAGGAAAAAAGAAAAAAAAAATGGCAAGGGGGTGGTCTGTAAAGATTGGAGGGAAGAGGTTTTGTTGTCTTTTAGCTTTCATTGAGCGTATTTAGCAATTTGGAACTTCATATTTTCTACCCTTCAACAGAAATACAAGAAAACAGAAGATATTTTACTATTATTACAGAAAATCAAAATGTGAACTCAAAAATTTGTCAGACAGCAGGGGCTGAAGCAGTTGCAGACCTTGCCTGGCATGCACAAGGGCAGGGGTTTGAACCCCAGCACCATGTACACAGCAAAGTGTCTGAGCAACAAAAGCCACATGAAAAACTAAATAAAATCGATTCTTTCTCTCTTACAAAAAAAAAAAAAAAAAGGCTGGATATTAGTATTCTAGACTACAATCTAATGAAACAGGTCACAGAAATAAAGTCTTAAAATATGTGTATTTAGATGAGAATACCACAGATAAATCACCTCAAGCTTAAGAGTGGGTGAGTGGCCAGGCACCATGGCACAGGCCTGTAACCCCAGCATCTCAGGAGACAGAGGCAGGAGAATCGTAAATTGAAAAGCCAGCTCGAAAGCGCAGCAGTGCCCTCAGCACAGGGAGACCGTCTCAACACAAAACAACATGGAGACGCAGCTCACTGGCAAAGTGTCCCTGGGTTCCATCCTTAGCACTAAAAAAATAAAATAAAAAAATCAATGAGTGAATAAGATACTTCTAAGGAAAAAGGTATTCTCATCCAATTTTTCAACAGAGAAGATTTCATCACACAGTATTTTATGATAAGAATCTTTATCATTTCACTCTATAAAAGACAATATGATAATATTCTTTCTTCTTTTTGATGTGTTTGCCAAAACTGACAAAAGTTTCTTATGTTAAATTATTTTTTTCCTTTTAGTAGTGCTGTGATCAAATCCAGGGCCTCATATGTGCTAAGGACATGCTCTACACTGAGTTACATCCACATATTAAATTCTTATTTTTGGGGGGGGGGGGCGGTGCTGGAGATTGAACCCAGGAGCACTTTACCACTGAGCTACATCTCCAGCCCTTTTTATTCTTTTATTTTGAGACAGGGTCCAAGTTGCTTGGGGCCTCACTAAGTTGCTGGAGCTGGCCTCAAACCTGTGATCCTCCTGTCAGCCTCCAGAGCCACTACAATTTTAGTCATGCACCACTGAACCTGGCTTCATGTTAAATTCCTACTAAAATGTATAATAAAGTTGTACTTAAAATTTTTTAAATGATAAAATTAAGTCCATGGTACCCAAGTGATAAATGGTGATGACTATACATATACATGTAAAGTAAGCAAAAAGAACTCTGAAGATAATGCTTGAAGAAACTGAGGAAGACACAAATAGATCAACAGGCTTCCAAGCTCATGGCACTGCATTTGGTAATGATTTGGAAAAGACACCAAAGGCGTGTGTAACGAAACCAAAACTAGACAAATGGGACAACATCAAACTCAAAAATATGCACCAAGGACACAATCAACACAGCGAAAAGGCAATCTGTACAACTAAGAGAAAATATTCACAAATTATGGATCTGTGAAAGGATTATTATCTAGAATATATAAAGAACTCCCTCAACTCACCAGCAGCACAACAACCCAATTTAAAAATTGGCAAAGCCCCCTGAGAATCCAGATAATACTTATGCAATCATTTAATTCTGGAAAATTCACAATCTAAGCATTTACATAGCTTGTAAGGGCAAAACAGAAGAATCAAGAGATTGGGGTGTGGGTGATATGGGGGTAAATGTGGTTTAAGAACAAATGCATATCATATTGTTACTTTATATGCATTTATGATTGTACAATAACTCAACTCCTTAATAAAAATTTTTTTTAAAAAAACAGGCAAAGGTTTTGAATAGATACTTCTCCAAGGATGATATATAAGAATCAAGAAGTATACGAAGATGCTCAAACTCACTAGTCATTCATTACACAATGCAAATCAAAATCACAATGACCAGGATGGAGCAGTGGCTCAGCAGTTACGTGAGTTCAAACCCTAGCACCACATACACGACAAAGTCTCAGAGCAACAAAGGCCACATGAAAAACTAAATAAAAATTATTTCTTCTTTCTCTCTCTCTCTTACTGTTCTGTCCCTCTCTCTTTAAAAAACAAAACAAAACAAAACACAATGACCTATCACCTCACACTCAATAGGATGGTTATCAAAAAAGAAAAATATGGGCTGGAGCGGTGGGTGGCTCAGTGGTTTCGGTGCTTGCCTGGCAAGCATGAGGACCCGGGTTCAAACCCCAGCACCACGTACACAACTTAAGTGTTGGAGCAACTAAATCCATATGAAAAACTAAATAAAGTTGTTTTAAAAAAAAAAAAAAAAAAAAAGAAAAATAACAAGTGTTGGCAAAGATGTAGAGAAACTGAAACCCTCTGCACTGTTGGAGGGGACTATTAAATGGTACAACCACTACAGAAAATAGTATGACAGTTCCTCAAAAATTTTAAACTAGAATGACTATATGATCCACATGTTCATAACAGCATCATTCAATAATGGCTGAGGTAGAAGTAATTCAAACGTCCATCAATGAATGAACAGATAAATAAAATGTGGTATACAAATAGAATGGAATACTAATCAGCTTTGGAAAAGGGAAAGAAATCCTGTCACATGCTACAGCACAGATGAACCTCGAGGGTATCACACCAAATAAAATAAACAGTCATACAGACAAATGTTGAATGATTTCATTTATCTGAACTATCTTGAGTAGTCAAACAAAAATAGAATGGTAACTGCAGGAGAGTTCTGGAAAGAGGGAAAAGTAGTTGTTTAAGAGACACAGGGTTGGGCTATAGCGGTGGCTCAGCGGTTACAGCGCTTGCCTAGCATGC
Source organism: Aplodontia rufa (assembly GCA_004027875.1). Classification (NCBI taxonomy): domain Eukaryota; kingdom Metazoa; phylum Chordata; class Mammalia; order Rodentia; family Aplodontiidae; genus Aplodontia; species Aplodontia rufa. The sequence goes on from PVKS010024306.1 coordinate 18,854, forward strand.
GCAAGTACATGTTCAAACCCCAGCACCACGTACACAATGAAGTGTTGGAGCAACAAAAGTCACATGAAAAACTAAATAAAATTCTCTCTTTCTCTCTGCCTCTTACTGTCCCTCTCTTACAAAAAAAAAAAAAAAATGATTCAGTAGTTCTACCTTTCAACATGCCTAAAATTCATAACTTATCAACTCCAGTGACATGTCATTCTTTTTTTTTATGTCATTCTTTTTTAACATTTGCACATATTAAGTTTGTACTTTAAAATTAAAAATCGTAGGATGGTTCTGGTAATGGCCAAGTAGCTCTTAAAGGACCAACCCTCCCACAGAATGCACTATAAACCCTTAAAATATTTTATAATCAACTACCAAAAGAAACTAATGATCAACCAAAAGCAGGCAGAAAGTGGAAGAAGAAAGACTTTCTACAGAAAGCAAGCCAATCAGGGAGTCTAAGCAGCTAAAACTCAGTAAAATCTAACAGAGAGACACCAATGTCTCTCAGGAAAACCTTCCAGAAATATTCTGAAGAATCAAATAATCATACCACTATACTAACAGAGACTTAAGTTACACAAAGATGACTACCCTCTTTCTTACTCTAGGGCAAAACACAAATTTCAATTATTTGAGTGACTCACTGCAACCATCAAGATATAAATAAATAAATAAATATACACAAACACACACATAGACATATATACCAACATACATACACACATATATGATAGACAATTTAAAACTAACAATATTTTTACATTTAAAACCAAGAAGATATTCTTAAAATTCAATTATATTAAGACACAGAAAGAAAACAAAAGTTACCTTAACAGCTTTCTGGGAATTAGGCAGTCCTTCTTCTATGTCTTCTAAAAGAATTCCTCCTAATCCTCGCTGATCATGCTGATCTAAGAGCCTAAGTAGGGCTTTCTTATCTTTCAAGTCGTACTTGGGCTTGAAGGCATACTTCCCATCCACTACTTTAATTTTGGGATTGTTGACTAATGCCTGTAATGGTGACACAATTTGGGCACATCAACAAAAGGAAACCTCACTGTGTATTATTTATATACATTTTTAAGAGAAATAAACCATTTTATCAAGAGTTTTGAAGAAAGCAGAACCCATATTCTTATGGAAGACTAAATACAAAATAACAAAATACCTGCTAATATTAATAGTCAAAGTGAACTGAGTATTGCCCATCCCACCTCCAAATAGATATGGTTTTATAACATGAGAAACATTAGCCTGGGATAAACAAATCAATAGTCAATCCTCCTCACCTGGTATCAACTGGCACTAGTGCTGTGGAAGAAACTGAAAAGGACCAGACTGATGCTTATAAAAACTTTACCTATAATGCCAGCTTGAGAATGAAACTGAGTAAGAATGCAGGAATTACTGAATATAATTATGCTCCTAGTCAGTTCTTTTGTACAGCTAATAGCAGAAGGAAAGCTCTTCAAGAAAGAGCAACCTTATTTATTTTCTTCTGCAGCTGTCAGCCTGACCCTGAAAGAAGAAAGAGAAGAAATGCAGAAAGAAGAAAGGAGGGAGAATAGAATACCAATATAATAAAAATAATCTTTTATGTTGGTAAATCTATTAAATTCCAGTATTAGGGAAACCAGAAATGTTAAATGTGGATTATCTTTATTGTATACCACAAGTAGACAGTACCATCATGGGCAACATTTCATGCAGGCTGATTAAGTTTTGACACTTAGAAGTTAAAAATCTTAGGAGGGTTCTGCTTTTGGTAATGGCCAAGTAGCTTCTAAAAGACCAAGAGCTTCAATGACACTGATTAACTGGTTCATTTTATACTATGAAAATCAACAGCTATAGTTTGCCTACAAAATAAATTTAATTGAATTCTATTTTAAATTTTACATTTACATTTAGAATCTGTCACTGGTCCTCCCAAATGGTCCTCTTTGTTGTCTTTAATATGTAATTTCAAAAGAAGCAACTATTGGAATGTTTAAAATGATACTCATATCCCCCTCATCACAAAAATATATAATATAAAGTGCTATTTATTTCCAAATTAGCAGTCACTGTGTCAAGGTTTTTCAAAATAATGTGTCCATACACATGGTTCATGATCTTTTTAAATATCAAACCATATTGTAATAGTGCAACAAATATCTTGCTATTTCTATAGTGCCTAATACTTCATATTTACAAACACAGAAATTATAAATTTAACAATTCAAAATAAACCAGTTATTATGTACAAATAAACTGGAATTGGCACAGTGACTTCTTCAAAACTTTTGCTAGTCTTAACTTTAAAAGTTGTTTAAATACCAAGCCTGGTGGCACACACCTAACAATCCCAGTGACTTGAAAGGATGAAGCAGGAAAATTGAAAGTTTAAGGCTAGCCTCAGCAACTTGGCAAGACACTGCCTCAAAACAAAAAATAAAAAGGACTGGGGATGTAGCTCAGTGGTAAAGCACCCTGGGTTCAATCCTAGCATCAAAACAAAAACAATTTTGTTTAAAATAAAAAGTAACAAAATTACATGAAAACCAACAAGTCAACTTGGAAATGTATAAATTTCACCAGATGTGGAGGTATGTACCAGTAGTACCTGATACTTCTATGTATGTAAATGTGGGGGGTTGGGGTCATTGGTTTGTTGTTTTTTTGTTGTTGTTCCCCCACCCCTTGTACCAGGGATTGAACCCAGGGGTAGTTATCACTGAGTCACATCCCCAGCCTTTTTTATTTTATATTTTGAGACAGGGTCTTAGTAAGTTGCTTAAGGCCTAAGTTGCTAAGGCTGGCTTCAAACTTGTAATCCTCCTGCCTCAGCCTCCCAAGTCACTGAGATTATGGGAGTGCACCACCACATCCAGCAGATTTCAGTACATTAAAAATTCTCTAGGGACTGGGGATGTGGCTCAGTGGCAGAGTTCTTTCTTAGCATTTGCAAGGCCCTGGGTTCAATTACTTTGCCAAAAAACCTACTTACAGCAACTATCTCTTGATAATCAACAATTTGTTTTATAATATTTTAAGTCTATTCTTACCTCAGTCATTAGCCATTGTTTCTGCTTGAATCCAATATCTAAATGCTGTGTTTCATCCAAAATTTCTTCTAAAGTTAGAGGATGTGTATCTCCTCGCTGATGCCGTGTCTATTGAGGAAAGAAGTTATCATTAGAATGGTTTTAAATGCTAGATGCATTAAATCAAAGTTATGCATAAATAGGTCTTTTCAGGAATGTAGAACATATATTATTTAAAAGACTACAACTATAGTAATTACAGCATTAACTAAACTAGCACAGTGGCAATGCCTGTAATCCTTGCAACTGAGGAGGCGAGCCAGGAAGAACAAAAGTTTGAGGCCAGCCTCAGCAACATAATGCGCCAAACCCGTATTTTTTTTTTTTTTAAAAAGAGAGAGGGACAGTGAGAAAGGGAGAGAGAAACATGATCATTTATTTAGTTATTCACATGGCTTTCATTGCTCAGACACTTAGTTGTGTATGTGGTGCTGGGGTTTGAACTCGCATACTTGTACATGCCGGGCAAGCGCCATAACCACCGAGCCACTGCTCCAGCCCCCCAAACCTATATTTTTATATTCTTTTTTTATTTTTCATTTTGAGACAGTCTCAATAAATTGCCAAGGCTGGCCTTGAACTTGTGACACTCATACCTCAGCCTCGCAAGTAACTGGAATTATAAGTGTGTACCACCATAACCAGAGCAAATGACCTTACATGTATGAAAAGATACTAAACTTTCACCAAGACATTTATCACCTATTAGAAAAACTCCAAATGTCCACCATTGATAAGGTTATAAGGAAATAGGCCTTCTCACAGACTGCTGATAATATTACAAACTGGTACAACCTCTAGGGACAGCAAAATGAATGCATTTTAACCTTTTGACATAGCAATTCTTTGTATAAATTTATTCTACAGATAAATTTGAGTGACTGAAGGTCAGTTCAGTGTTGATTATAGAAGGAAAATATCACAACTCAAGTGGCTATCAATAGAGGACTAATTATATTTTTTGTAAGAGAGAGGGACAAAGAAAGAAAGAGAAAAATAATTTCATTTAGTTTTTCATGCAGCTTTCATTGTTCCAACATTTCATTATGTATGTGATGCTGGGGTTTGAACCCACATCCTCACACATGCCAGTCAAGTGCCGAAATCACCAAGCCACCGCTTCAGCCCCAGTAGAGGACTAATTAAATACACTGTAGCATATCCACTGCAGACATCCATACAGATGCTCAAAACTAAAATGCGTAAGTGCTCTATGTACTAATTACAAAAGACATTCAGGACAAATTAAATCTAAAAACACATGTAAACACCAAATGTTGGTGATGACAGGGAGGAACAGAAAGTGTCATTAATTGTTGGTGGGAATACAAACCGGTACAGTCACTTTGGAAGACAGTTCAGCAATTGTATGGGGGGCGGGGCAGTGGCAGTACTAGGGCTTGATTCCAGGAGCACGCTACCTCTGAGCCACATCCCCAGCCTTTTTTCCATTTGGGGCTTTTTTAAACTTTATTTTGAGACAGGATCCAGGTCAATCTCAAACTTGTGATCATCCTGCCTCAGTATCCTAAGTAGCCGGGATTACAGGAATCACCACCTTGCCTAACTCAGTTTGGCAGTTCCTCACAATTTCAAACACACTCTTAGCATTCCATCAATCTAGCAATCAAGTTCCTTGATATTTACCCAAATGAGTTGAAAATTTGTGTACATACAAAAAATTGCAGATGAATATTCACAGCAATTTTACACAAAACTGCCAAATCTTGGAAGCAACCAAGATGCCCGTAAATAGGTGAATGAATAAACTGCAGCACACAATAGAATATCATTCAGTGATAAAAAGAAATGAGCAGGGTTGGGGTGGTGGCTCAGTGGTTATGGTGAAGACCCAGATTCAAACCCCAGCTCCAGTACACAATAAAGTCTCAGAGCAACAAAAGACACATGAAAAACTAAATAAAACTGATTCTCTTTCTCCCTCTCTCTCTCACTGTCCCTCTCTCTTAAAAAAGAAAAAAGAAAAAAGAAAAAAGAAATGAGCTATCGAGTTATGAAAAGACATGGAAGAAGCTTAAATTCGTATTACTAAATGAAAAAAGACAATTTAAAACAGGCTTCCTAGCGTATGGTTTCAACTATATGGATTCTAGAAAGGGCTAAACTATGAAGAAAGTAAAAAAAAAGTCTAGTAGTTGCCAAGGGTTGGACGGAGGGATAGACAAATAGGTGGAGCACAGAGGATTTTTTGGGCAGTGAAACTATCCTATGATACCATAATGGTGGAAGTATCACTATACATCTACTAAAGCCAGAGAATGTACATCACTAGTAATGAATTCTAATGTGAACTATGGACTGTGATAATGAGTCAATGCAGGTCCATCGATTGTAACAAATGTACTATTTTAACGTGGGATTTTGATAGTCAGGAAAGCAGGAGGACTGTGTTAGTTTTATATTGCTGTGACTGACCACAATACTCAACAAGAACTACTCTGAAGGAAAAAACTTTATTTTGGGCTCACAGTTTTCAGAGGTTCAGTTCACATCTGGCCAACTCCATTGCTCTTGGCCTGAGGTAAGGCAGAACATCATGGTAGAAGGACTTGGGGAAGGAAAGCTGTCGTCAGCTCATGGCACCCAGGAAGCAGAGAACCAGCAAGGAGCCAGGAACAAGATAAAATTCTCAAGGGCACCACACCCCCACCCCCATGACCTAATTCTTCCCACCACATCCCGCCTACAGCACACTACCAGCCACCCAAATTACTAATCCATCAAAAGCATTAAACCACTGATTACACACAGCTCTCTTAAGCTAATCATTTTACCTCTGAGCATTCCTTCATTGTCTAATATGAGCCGTGGGGGGAAATCTCATATCCAACTCATAACAGGGACAGAGGGAACATAACAAGAATTCTGTACTTCCTGCTATATTTTGCTGTGAACCCAAAACTGAAAAGCCTATTTTTATAAAAATTGAATGTAAAATTAAAAGTTCACATGTAAAAACCATGTAGTATGAAACTTTTTATATAGGAAAAGGCAGAAATAATAATATATAAGGCCAGGCATGGTGGCACTTGCCTATAATTCCAGCAACTCAGGAGGCTGAGGCAGGAGCAAGGCAAGTTCAAGGCCAGCCTCAGCAACGTTAGCAAGGCCCTAAGTAACTTAGCAAAACCCTGTCTCAAAATAAAATTTTAAAAGGACTGGGTAGAATTCCATTGTATATATGTACCACAGTTTTTGAATCCACTCGTCCAGTGAGGGGCATCTGGGTTGGTTCCATAGTTCAGATATAATAAATTGAGCTGCTATGAACATTGATGAAGCTGTATCTCTGTAATACGCCGAATCTAGCTCTTCTGGGAAAATACACAGGAGTGGGATAGCTGGGTCATAAGGTAGTTCCAGCTCTAGTTTCTTGAGGAATCTCCACACCGCTTTCCAGAGTGGCTGTACAAGCTTGCAGTCCCGCCAACAGTGTGAAAGTGTTCCTCTCTTCAAGCATCTGTCATTGATCATATTCTTCATTTTTGCGACTGACATGAGTGAGGTGGAATCTCAGTGAAGTTTTGATTTGCATTTCTCTTACTGCTAGAGATGTAGAGCATCTTCTCATATGTTTATGGGCTTTTTGGACTTCTTCCTTCACATGAGTGAATTTTTACAGGGGGAACATTGCCTATGATGCTGGGGGATGAAGAGAGGGGGCATGAAGGGGTGGAAATAGGAGGGACATCAAGGCAGCTGGAAGGAGGTGGTTTATCAATCCAGTGGGGAACCTTCAACTTCCATGAGAAGCCCAACTAACATGGGGGTAAAGTAGGGGAAACATGGGACTGGGGGAAACCCAAAGAGGGGAGATAATGAACTGGCATCAGCCTTGAGACTTGCTCTGTCATTATGCATGTGTTCACAAATGTGTGAAAATGATTCCCTCCCATATGTAAGACTATGTTGAATAAAAAAATAAAATAAAATATAAATCAGAAAACAAAAGGACTGGGGAGGTAGCTCAGGGATAAAAAGTCCTTAGGTTTAATCCCCAGTATACCAACTTCTTCCCCCACCCCCCACAAATGAATTCAGTCAGAAAAAATGCAAGCAACAGGGAGCAATAGGTGAACTTTGAATGACAACTGGAATAGTGAAGAAAAAAGGGGGCATCTATAGTACAGGTTTCCAAAAAGGGTTACACACCCCAGCAGTATACAAATCAGTCAATTTGGAGGGTTCTTTAGAAGCTTTGTTTAATTTTTAATCTAAATTTCACCTTTAGAAATTATGCTTTACTAATGCTGACTATATAAGCTGACAATCATGCCTCCCTTGACCCATGTCAGGTGGTCTCATTTCAGAGGGTGACCTGCATGGAGAAATCCTAATAGAAGACTGGAAATCCCACATGAAACAGGGACTGGCAGAGGAGGCCTCACTCATCACTTAACTTTCACCATTCTACAACATATTGTGGTTGACCTGATACCAGATGAACTGTGGTAAATTTTATTTTAAAAAGAAAGACCTTTAGGGCTGGAACAGCTCAGCAGTTAGAGCGCTTCCCTAGCATGCACGAGGACCTGGGTTCAAACCCCAGCACCACATACACAACTAGGTGTCCAAGAAACAAAAACCAAATAAAAAACTAAAATTGATTCTTTCTCCCTTTCACTCTCTTCCTCAATTAAAAAAAAAAATTAAAAAGACACTGTACATTTTCATAAAACTTTAAAAGGAATGATTACTTAAAGCTTAAAATTAGGCAAATGTTTCAAATTTGCTAGCATTCTACAGAAGCTTTATTTTAAAAGTAATTATAAACAATCTGTTCCTTCAAAGTAAAACTACTACTTTAACAATATGTGAAAGTACCAAGCGTAATTGCTTTTTTTTTTTTTTTAAGAGAGAGGGACAGTGAGAGAGAGAGAGAGAAAAGCAAATTTTATTTAGTTTTTCACATGCCTTTCGTTGCTCTGAGACTTTGTTACGTACGTAGTGCTAGGGTTTGAACTCTCATACTCGCGCATGCCAGGCAAGCTCTGGAACCAAGCCACCACTCCATCCAGCCCCCATAACTGGTTTTTGAAAGATGTTACTGCAACGAATTGAGTTCTTTGAAAAACAATGTTTTAAGAAATATTTCCATCATTGTATGATTTCTAAGTTCAAAGAGTTTAAAAAGAAAATTCTCCTATCTGCATATCTTTAAAATTGTAGAAATAATTTTCTAACCTTTATTTTTAAGTATTCCAAATAAACCCCTCTTGAGTTTTCAATTTGTCAAACAAATAAATTATAGAACCCCCACCCCCTTATTTTCCCTAGAAAGAGAAGGAGAGGGAGAGAGAAAGAATCAATCTTGTGTTTTAGGTTTTCATCTGGTTTTCATTGCTCTGACTCTAAGTTGTGTATGTGGTGCTGGGTTTTGAACCCAAGTCTTCATGCATGTCAGGCAAACACACCACTGAGCCACCACGCCAGCCTCTAGAACCCCTTTCGATACTTTCCATGAACTGAAATACAAAGATGAAAATTTACTTATTCAAACAGATTAGTGGGTGAACTAGGATTTTAAAAATGAGTGTCCTAGGAGCTGTAGTGGTACCCTGGTGGTTACGGTGCTTGCCTAGCATGTGCAAGAAGACGGGTTCAAACCCCAGCACCACATACACAATGAAGCGCAACAAAGGCTACATGAAAACTAAATAAAATTGATTCTCTCTCTCACTGTCCCTCCATCTTTAAAAAAAAATAAAAATGAGTGTCCTAACTTTGTAACCATATACTCTAGTAGACTGAATAAATTCTCCTGATACCCCCCACCCAAAGACATCCAAATCCCTTGTGTGGCAAAAGGGATTTATTTTGCTGGTGACTAAATTAAGGATCTTCAGATGGAAGCACTGTTGTAGATTATCAGGGTGGGCCTAATACAATCACAATTATCCTTATAAGGGAAAGAGGAAGGCAGCAGACTCAGAGTTAATAAATGGAGATATGATAAGAAAACCACCAAGTTGGAGATAGGGGTCATGAACTAGGAAATGCATGTGGGTTCTAGAATATGACAAAGGAAAAGAGAGAAAAGCTCCTCTCGGCCTCTAGAAGAAATCAGTCTTCACTAAACCCTATATTAGCCCAGTGAGCCTTCTAACTCCCAAAATGAAAAGACAATTTGTGTTAAGACACTAAATTCATGGTGATTTGTTACAGCAGCAATAAGAAACTACTACATATACTCTCTTCCCTTTTAGATCTATTAATCTTTTATAAAGGTCTTTATATTTATGACAGTAATTAAAACCAAGGATCTAAACAAACAAAACTTAAAATGAGATCTTTATCATTTCCTAAGAAAAGGCTAAATGAAGATTTTTTTCAGACATGATTACATTTGTGCAATCATTCTGCTTTAGGTAAACAAAGGGGCTTCTTATATTATTAAAATTAAAATCATTTTAATAGAGGTGGTCAATAAAAAAATGGTTGAGAGGGATGCAGCGATGGCTTAGTGGTTGGAGTGCATGCCTGGCATGTGCAAGGACCCGGCTGAAATCCCAGCACCACACACATAACTAAGTGTTGGAAAAACAAAGGCCAGATGAAAAAATAAAACTGATTCTTTCCCTCTCTCTTTGAAAAATAAAATAAAATGATGTTGGTAATGCTGATCATTCTTTTTTTAAAAACGGTTGAGATCAGGGCAATAGACTTTTGAGATCAGTGCAACAGATTTTTGAAGTACATAGCCTAAAATCTTTCAAAATAATTGCCCAATATTCTCCCGCTATCAATAGTTATCAAATCTGATAGACTTTCCTTTGTTTCCTTCACATTAAAAGCTTTTTCCCCATTATCAAATATCATCATCAGGGGCTGGCTGGAGCTGTATCTCAGCGGTTATGGCGCTTGCCTTGCATGCTGGAGTACGCAAGTTCAAACCCCTGCACCACATACGCAGTGAAGTTTCACAGCAATGAAGGCCACATGAAAAACTAAATAAAATTATTAAGAAAAAAAAATCATCATCAAATATAAATTATCAAAAGGCCAACTAAGCCTGGAAATACAAACGACGACTATGGCTCAAGACCCCCAGAATCCCAAGAAAAAAAGCAGCAGCAGCAACTCAAAAACTAAAAAAAATAAAAAAGCACTGGCCCTGCATTACTATTGTAAATTTAAAATAAATGGGATTTCTAGAATCAGAACAAGCTCAAAGACAAAATAATCAATGTATGAAACCATTTTTACCAAGCTATGTAAATAGAGAAGCCAAAAACATAGCCACCAGACTGTCAAGGGAAAAGCTATCATTACAAAATGAGTGAGAGCACTAAAAGCACAAGAGAAACTCAAACTTATATCCTCATTTGTTTGCTTTTAGGCCAGGAAATAAACATGAAAAAGGAAAATGGAAGAGCACTTATGGGGACATAATGCTCTAAAGCTAAAGACCTGACTTAGTTTTTAATGAACAGGTATTATACATCTTTGTTAAATTTCTTCCTAGTTATTGGAAGACTACTTTTGTACTGAATATTTTATTTCATTTTCTAATTTTTCCCAGAACTTTTTACAAATTTACTTTTGTAGACTGACCTTGTATTTGGTGGCTTTATTAAATATATTTATTAATTCTGATAGAATGCAGATTCTTTTGATTTATCTATGTACTTAATAATACTGTTTTACTTCTTCTTTTCAGATATTTCATGGTACTTCTTTTTTCATGCCAACTGCACTGGGTAGGACTCTGTACAATACAGAAGTTGTAACAAGACAGTACACTGTCTTTCTTCTTGACCTAATGCAAAAGCATTTGGTTTTTCACTATAAACATAAAATGTTAAATCTAGGTTTTCATAGATACCCTCTTAACACCAGTTCTCAATTAGCATTCCACAAAACCATGTGCTCCACAAGATGTCATGTTTTTTAAAAATAAACCCTTTTCAAACTTCACCCACACACCATGTGATGCTCATAGGTGGGAAATGCTCATTCTAACTAAGGAATTTTTTACACACCAGGATTCAACTGCCTTCTGCTGCTCTGCTGTTGTGAATGTTGCAAAACATGGATCATTTAGTAATAAAAGTAAAATGCTTTGTGAAGTTTTTATATGTTCTGCAACTTTTTCAATTATTCCCTTTAGGTTTTTTTTGTTTGTTTGTTTGTTTGTTTTCAGGGCTGAGTACCGAACTCGGGGTCTTGCGCGTGCTAGGCAAGCACTCTGCCACTGAGCTAAATCCCCAACCCCTAAATTATTCCCTTCAGTTTTATAATTTATTAGCATTGGTATTTTATAAACATGTTTGACAGTCTAGTGTGATGATCTGTAAAGGAAAAAGATTTCAAACCTTAGCTCATGAACAATTCTAGTAAGGTTAGTAATAAAGAATTACAGTCTTCTGAACCATTTTACCCATCAATGTGACTACAGATACAACAGCAGCCTAACACTACAATGAAATCAACTGATAGCTTTACATGGGCTGTAATCCAAGGTGTCTTACTCCACATGCATTACCTATGCAAACAACATAAAACTAAAACGTCAAACTAAAAAGATGTATAAACATAAATCACAGCCACTGGACAAGTCAAGGTAATTATCAGAATCTCAATTCAAACAAAGTAAAGCTTTTGTTTTCCATTTTTGTTTTTTAAAAGGCTATAACTGAATGGTAAAGAAAGCACTTGCCAAGCAATGGATGAGGCCCTGGATGTGATCCCTAGAACCAGGAAAAGAAAGGAAAAAGTCCCATCCAGTGAAAAGGATCAGAAAACATGTTAGTAGTAACAGAACTTATTGCCCAGCATGAGGGGGAAAGGGTAGGAATAACACAGATGTTGGGACATCAAATGACTGAGTAAAACACCCAGCACAGTATGAGAAATCAAAAAGATTCCATTCTCAGGGTGGGTCAATATATTAATGACTTAGCAAAATAAACTGAGAAACAACAGTTTGTCTATCCAAGTTGACAAATCAACAGATTTCATAAATATATGACAGGTAGTAATTTTGGGGAAAAAAATGAATGATGATGAATTGGAAAAAAAAATTTCATGCTGCAAAGAACTGCCACCAATAAGCAAAGATAGGATAGATTAAATGTGCTATGTCTTCATTTCAGGAAACAAAAAGTCTGCCTTGGTGAAACTCTGTTGGCATCTACACTGAGATGGTGCTTCAGTAGTTAGCCCAAGGCAAAGAGTCACCTCTCTTGTGGGGGGAAATAAAAAGAACATCCTGAGGTTGTCACAAGACACTGCTTTCCTCAGAGGCATGGCATCAAAAAACCTTGGAAACAAAATGGAAAATGTCCT